>PVLC010007489.1:0-62864 GCA_004027655.1 Graphiurus murinus | reverse complement strand
TCTTTTTCTTCTTCTTTGTTACACCCCCAGTCCTATTTTTTATTCTTTATATTGAAACAGAGTCTCATTAAGTTGTGAAGAACTTCACTAAGTAGCTAAGGCTGGCCACAAACCTATGATCCTCCAGTCTCAGTCTCCCAAGTACTGGGATTATAAGCGTGCCCAGCTCGGATAGATAGGTTTCTTAGTGTCTCTACTTTTCTACTTGAGCTCTGGTTAAAACAATACCTTCACCTGAACTAGGCAAGCCTCTGTTTGCAAAAGAATTAGCTCAAATTGGCCAGGATCAAAAGCTTATCGTTTAAATTCATTTCACATTTTATATAGTGTTCATTGGCCATCTTTGAGCTATAATATCAATTTGCAGTTTGGCTTTTCACAAATTATTAGGGATCAGGACTTTATAACTTTTTCCCAAATCCCATTTCTGGACTTAATATAGCCTTAACTTTGCGCACTTGGCATTTGACAAATGCAATGTGAATATTTACATCATTTTGACACTTTAGCTTTCCATGTGATGATACTTTCATCATATATTGCTATAGATTTGGTAATGGTTGCATTTATATGACACTCTTTATCATTATGAATACTACTTAGATAAAGCTAACTTCTTTGGGAAATTTTTTTTTTTGCAGTACTGGGGATTGAACTCAGGGGCATTCTACCTCCAAGCTATACCCCCAGCCCTATTTTTTTTTTTTTTTTTTTTTGCGGTACTAGGGATTGAACTCAGGGGCGTTCTACCTCCGAGCTACACCCCCAGCCCTATTTTTTATTCTTTATTTTGAAACCGAGTCTCACTAAGTTGAGGAGTGCCTCACTAGGTAGCTGAGGCTGGCCACGAACCCAGATCCTCTGGTCTCAGCCTCCCGAATGCTGGGATTACAAGCGTGGGCCACCACGCCGGGCGGGAAATTTTATTTTTAAATGTCATGTTTCATACAGTGAACATTATGCAATGTTATTTGAATTAAGCATCATTAGTGCAAATGACAACATACTAAGTCTTAGGTTGTTAGAAACAATGAGTGACAACTTATCTCTTTATATTCAAAATAACCTGTGTTTATTTGGCAGTCAGGCTCATTTTGATGCCAAATATTTTGTTATCTACTTGTAGGAAAAATACCATCTTATAAACCATTTACTTGACATCTATTATTTTGTAGGGCAGCATAAAAACCCTTTTTATAGAGGTTTTTATGCACTGGTTGACCAAGGCTAAGAGAATTCTGGATAATTTTTTGATCTTTCATTAGAAAGATGACAAATGATAAATAAATAAATCTCCTTAAAGCTAGTTCATAAGTATATGTTGCAGTTGCTGTAGGATAAGAGACTTCTAAAGTGAGAGAGACAATGCTCCTAAAACCTTGCTGTCTCTTGCCAGTCCCATTGGGAGTGACAGGAGACAGGTCCTTTAATGCTAGTGTGAGCATTTCTAGATTTATATTATAGCTGGGCATTCTGTTGAATTAGTGTCACTTCCTGCCCTTGAGTATTCACCACTCTAATATGTCCTGGTTTGTTCCTAAGCTCTCCACATTGCTCTATCTGGTTCCATCCAACATTTTCTCATCTGCAGGCTCACTGGTTGGATTTCTCTGGAGGACACCCTCTGGACTGTTTTCAGCACCTGTTGCTGTCTCTTGGGAAGACCTTCGTCCTGTCTCAGGTTGTCTTCTGCCCTCTGATGGCTGCAACTTGACTCTCTCTGCTACCAGGGTGCCCCGATGGGATTTGTGGCGCAAGGAAACACTAGGACACAGGCAAACCCTTATCCATAAGCTTACAGGCTGTATGACCTTGATCTTTTTGTGCTTCATTTTTCTAGTCTGTAAAATGAGGATAATAGCATCTACCTCACAAGGCTGTTGTGAAGATTAAATTTGTTACTATTTGTGAAGCAGTTAGAAGAGTGGCTCACATATATTTTTGAGTATTTTAAAATAAATTAAAAACAAACTAGCCAATAATGTGTGTTGTAAATAGAGAAGAGCTGGTGGTGCCAAGGGATAGAGTTGAAGGATTTATTAGCATTGTCTTCTAAGGACTTGGGAGTGAGGATAAAACCACAGTGCCGGGTACTTGTCATGACATGATTTTAAAGGTGATGCACTGAAAATTACTCTCCAACTGCTATTCTTCTTAATTTCCTATAGAAAAAAATCTAAAATGTATTCTCTCAGGGGTAAAATTTATTAATTTATTCAAATATGTATTTAAATTTTTAAAATTGAGTGCCACCACCTACATCAAGGCAGATGCTACACGCTGAGGACATGGGTAAGCAAGATAAAACAGCCCCGTCCTCAGTGAAGCTTAGATTCTAGTTGGCGAAAAAAGCATCACACAGATAATTGTGCAATTACTTGTTGAATTACAACTGTGAAGAGTAGTCTGAAGGAAAATAGAATGTGTAACAGGAGTCCTGCCTTAATCCTGTGGGTTAGGGAAAGTGTCATTAAAGAAATGATACTTAAGCCTAAGAAGAGAGGACCCAGAGGAGCTGGTTCTGCCAGGGGCTTGGCTTAGAGGAAGGGCAGGGCATTCTAAACGGAGTCTGCAGCATGCTTTCAAAGGCTCTGGAATAATTTTGTACCATGTGTAATTCAAAAAGGAAAAACAATGTCTTCTTTTAAAAGAAGAAGAGGTAGCTGGTAGCAGATGTTTTAACTGACTACCTGTTTTGTTTCCCCCAAGGAATGACTATGCGCTTTATCATTTTACCAGCATCATGTAATACTGGTATGGAATATAGAGAATAATTCTGTTTAAGGAAAGAAAAAAAACCTCATGGTGAAAATTACATTAGAGTTTTAAAGGCTTCACTAAACATAAATAAACTATAGACAAAATGAATGACTCTAAACTTGTAAAAGTTTTGGTGTTAGCAAATAGGTAACATTTGTTTTCCTTAAGTCTCTTCTCTAACCTCCTAAAAGCACACCATGAAATCTGCTGCCCAAACCATTTGCAATAAAGTTATCCTGTTTACAGGTCTTTGATAAGCTGTTTTTATTCTTTGATAAATAAGAAACGATGCCATTGTCCTCTGCAAAAATAGCAGAGGTTTTACTTGAACAAAATCTGTTTGGAAATGTTAAGCTGGTGACACAGAACTAATATGCCTCAAGGTGGTCATTCTCTCTGGATTAAAGCTGTGGAACAATTGTGGCTCCTGTTACAAGGAAAATTACAATGGGCCTTTATGGAAAGGGACAAAAATCTCTGTTCCCAGAGGGGGACTGACAAGCTGAAAGTCCCCCTCCACATGCTGACACAAAAGCCCAATTGCCTCAGATTGTTTGTTTATGTAAATCAGAAGGGTGTCATTAATTTTGCAAGTGGGGCTGCTGAGCAACAAAGGAGGTGGTGATTGGCTGGATTCGTGCTCACAGGCTCAGATGGTGGCAAATCTGACAAATCCTATTGCATTTATTCTAAACTCTGGACACCTTTAGGAAAAGAATCTCATGATTATGTACCAAAGTGAATAATTTGTATTTTTTAGAGCAGGAGTTTGAACCATAGGACTTGAAGGTCAGAGAAGGTGTCTTAAGGAGAATCTGTTCACTCAGTTTTCCCCAAAGCTCTCTCTAAATTGGACTCCAAGGTACATCATGACAGATGTTCCAGCGACATTCAGGGGGGCTGAGTGTAATGGGGATAGCCCACCTGAAAATGGTCAACAGTCTACCACTAAAATCAATGAGGGAACCACTGATGTGGACGGGACTCTGCCATACTACAGGATAGAACCCAGTCTTGAAGGTTTACCCACAAGAGGAAGTCAGGAAGAAAGTGGAAAATCACAAGGGAAGATGCTATTCAACAGGTCCATGGATGAGAAGATTCTAAAAGGTAAAGCATTTCCCTTTCTCCTCAATTTTCTTGTTTTGTCTTATAAGCTCACTCGGGATTATATATACACATACTGTTATTACAGAGTAAGATGAACACTCAAGAAATGTAGCCCCTTATTTTACTAGGGCTGCAGCTCATAAGGATTAACCTCTGCCTCTGGGAATTCCAGCTTGTTTATTTTATAGCTCTGTGGTGCTAGACAGCTTTATCTCCTTAAACCTGAAATGTTTTCACTAGAAAAAAGTAGGATAATTATAACTATACTTGTGGGGTTCCTGGAAGAATCACTAAATGTTGGCTAAATATTAAATTATTATTATTTTGGACAACTCCAACAATTAGTTAAAGAAAAAGATTCAGAATGATTCAGAATTTTGAGATGCTCTCCAATATATAACAGAAGATGTCTGAATTCATGCTTCTATACTTATTCATACATTAAGTAAGAGATTATCAATAAAGAAACCAGTCATTAAGTAAATAAATGGAATCAATTTACAAATTTGGAGTGTTAAATAATAATTTTGTATTAAAATTACTAAGTTAAAAATGTAAAAACCTACTTAGAGTCTAAATTTACAATATGTTAACTCCTAAAATATATGTATTTTAAATATCACAATACTTCTTCCCCCTAGAAAACCCAGAAGAGAACCTCTTTATTGTTCAAAAGGCTATCACAGATCTTTCTGTCCAAGAAACAAGTGCAGAGGAAATGGCATTCAGAGAAGGTAATGGGAGCTATAGTTTTCTATGTAGAAACTGTCTTACTGGATTTGATGACAGTTTTTGCAAAGGATGGTGTGTGAGTGTGATGTTGAGAAAGCAATCCAGGCAATGACTTCAAAATCTCAAGGCTGCTGTAGGCAGATAAGAAAATCTTGACTTATCTGTTGGTTTCACCGTAGAAAGCATTCCAGATGGCTCAAGACTAAAATTGCATAGATTGGTGGAGCTGATTGGCATACCAATGTGATATCTGTTTCTTAATATGTTAGCTCACTAAATCAACCTTTCTTTTTGATTTGGTGTCTCCAAATCTATATCAGGCACCTTGTAGAATGTAAATGTTTCAAACATTGGTTTACCTCAAAAGTCTACAATTGACATTTTAAAGCAATTTTGTAAATTGATTTACTTTATAGGAAAATTCTAGGTCTCTGATGCAAGCACAAAATGGTTAACCATTTCTTGTCAAAGAAAGCTCCCAGAGCGATGAAATTAATTTAATCATGTTCTTTAAGTAGATAGGAAAATAAATATAACACCAATGTAGCTCTATTTAATTTCAATCAAACTCAGTAGACTAAGAAACACAAAATCCTTTGAACATTTCTTTGAAGAAAACACCTATATTCAAGCAGTTTCAAAATAAAGTGGAGGATAAAATCTATTAATGAATCATTCTTTTCTTCTCTCACAGCTGTAAACATCTTATCTCAAAATTGAAGCCAGCTTGTTAGAACTATACAATTTAGCTTAGGACCTTAACAGGCAAAATATTGAAGAGACTATTGGTTGAAATAGTAGAATATCACATAAAGTAGTAGGTGCTTAGGTGGATTTGGAGGTATGGAAACTTCCTGCATTTGCTTCTTTTGGGTGGACAACCCTCAGACTGTCTGCTGCTCACCCATAGACATTAACAGAAAAGAAAGAAAGCAATAGCCATGGTCAAGATGTTGCATTACCACAGATAAGCCCCCACAAAAATGAACCAAATAAACTCTATATTCTAATCTTACTGCTTCCAACAGACTAAGTCTTCTGAGTCAGTGATCGCAATCTACCATCTAGATCCCTTTTCAAATTTCTTATCAGGAGACCCACTGTAGACAACAGTTTCCAAAGCTCTCCCCTTCGGATCAAAGGGAGAGTGAGAGCAGACTCTATTTTAATAGTGCATAGTCTCATCAGTGAATTTGTTTCTCAATGAATCCTTTTCATGTTAGATGGAGTACGTGCTTTTCCTCTTAGGATAGAAGCACAGATTTTGGTGTCTTTTATTTTCACAATGGCAAACAGCTATAAAATCTTCAAAGAGAATGCTCCTGGATTGAAAAGTATAATGATGCTAAAAATATTGAGGAAAAACTATAATTTAAATTCAGGAGCAATTTCATTCATGACAAACCCATGCGTGAGTCATGAATATGAATACAAAGATTAGTTTCTTTGGTTCTTGTGAAAAGCAAAACAAAACAAAATAAAGCTTAATAGTAGAGCAAACATTATAATGTGCATTTCTGTGTAATATAAAGAATATTGACTGGATGCCAAGGAACTGATAGCAGCTGTTTATAACTAGTGTGTGGTGATAATCCATCTTTACTTCCATCTCTATCTGTAAGTTCAACACCTGATACCTAGAGTTTTAAAAAAATGAGAAATGTAAATGAACTTGTAGCCATCTTTCAAGGAAAGCAGAAAATTGTGGAGGGGAAGGACAAAGAGGAACATTGTCTCCCACCATACTGATATATAGGATTTTTGTGATGTTGAAAGGGACTGGTGAACCCCAGCCTCGGAAGGCAAGATAACCATAGACTAGATAACCATAGACTGAAACTTCCCACTGAAGCCCTTTAGGGGTGAAAGCTCAGAGAATAACCTTTGTTTTCTTTTAAGTATTAACATGCTTAATAAATGTTGGTGAAGCTATGCTGATATGATCTAGCTGTTTGAAAAATGACAGTTTCAGTGTATTAAACCTTTTAAACATCACTATATGATACCAAATAATCTGTGCCAATTAGCCGTCATTTGGAACTTATCTAAAACAACAGGTTATTCTGGCATTGTGTAGATATGACCTCAACATGATTTCTAAATCTGACTTCTCTAGAAACCTTAGACTATATTGTGTATATTTGGGCGAGTTTGGTGCCTAAGTTGCCAGCACATGAGCCCTGACTATTTGTAGACCCCTGCTCTTCCTTCTATATCTGATTAGCATAAATTCCCAAAGTCAACCATATACCCCCTTGGGGCATTAAATAAAAATAAAGGGGCAGTAGATGTTCTCAGAGGGACACTGAGTAATTTTTTTTCTGAAAAGGGGAACTAAGCCAATAAGTTTGGGGATCTGTGCTTATAGCAACTCTAAGAAATAGGGTGCCAGATGCTGAGTTTGCTACTGTGAGTGTGAGCAGACATGGGCAGTCATTATTTTTTAATTTTCCTTGAGAGGTATGTCTGTGTGTGCATGAGATATGTCTGAACATTTTATTATATAGACTCACACATCCAGTTGTGACAGGCTAGACAGGATTTTTAAGTGTGTCTCGGGGAATTTCATTCTCAATTAGTAGTCTACAATAGAGTTCCATAGTTAAAAAACAGTTGGGTTGTTGACTTTCTTGGAGATTTACAGTATTCATTAGCTTGTAAAAATTCTGAGGCAACTTATTTAACTGTGTTTAGTTCAGTATTTTCTGAACTAATTTTTATTGTGAAGCATATTTGATTGTGTATAATGAATGACTAGCCCAGAATCATATCCCATAAAACACAAGCTGGAAAACAGTTGTTGAAAAATAATTTAGACAATAACAAAATAACACCTAGGTATTTTAGAATGTCTGTATATCTCAACTACCAATTGATTTTGCTACAGGGCGTCAGTGGGAGAAGATATCCCTGAGTAGCAGTAACCAGGAAATAAGTATACCAAAAGAAGGAATTGTCAAACAACCCCTGGAAGAGAGAGAAGATGAAGATAGGAAGAACAAAGCTCACCAGGCAGCAGAAATTGAATGGTTGGGATTTCGGAAACCTAGTCGAGTTGACATGTTACTCTCTAAACATGAGGAGGAGTCAGAGGTTTGGAATGAAGAAACTAATGATGATGATTACAACGATGATGAAGATGAAGTTCGAGTGATAGAATTCAAGAAGAAACAGGAAGAGGCTTCTCTATTTAAAGAAGAAGCCGATGCAAGTGAGGACTCCCCATTGAGCAGCCCCAGTTCCCAACCTGTGACACCCGACGAGCAGCCAACATTAGGAAAAAAGGGGGATATCTCCAGAAATGCCTATTCGAGATAT
This sequence comes from Graphiurus murinus, assembly GCA_004027655.1. Classification (NCBI taxonomy): domain Eukaryota; kingdom Metazoa; phylum Chordata; class Mammalia; order Rodentia; family Gliridae; genus Graphiurus; species Graphiurus murinus. The sequence continues at coordinate 54,944 of PVLC010007489.1, read as the reverse complement.
AATACAATATCCTATCGGAAAATCAGGAAGGGAAACACCAAGCAAAGAATTGATGAATTTGAGTCTATGATGCATTTATAAACTAACTGGAACTGAGAAGTTCACACACCCACTAAAGCAAGAGCTAATTCTACTGTCCTGAGATGAGTCCTTCTATGCTTTTTTAAAAAAGTTATTCCCTTGAAACTTGTGCAGGCTTACTGTCAAACATTGTAGGAGAATATGGAAATAACTTTAGATGCAATTCAATCTAGTAACCTCAAATCAAAACACTTTAGATTCATTCCTGGGCATTTGCTTTTCCAGACTTCACTAATATAACATTACATGATAAGCATTAAAGAGCGAGCTCCACTAGACTCTGATGTGATTTGGCTTTAAAAGTGGCAATGCTGGTAAAGGTAGTCATTGGATGAAAGAGGGGACTATTTGAAATGACTCCTGTACTTCTTTCAGTGTCTCTCTTCTTGTACATGGGAGTGATGGAAAACCTGCTGTTAAACTCTTCCTCCTTTTAAAATTGTTTTTATAGATTTTGGCAATAAACTTCCCAAAATTCCTTGCCTTTCTTGTTACCATTAAAAAAAAAATCCAAGTGTTTTCCTTGGCATCTACCAAGTGAAAATTCTATAGACCTCCTTCCTAGGTGTTACCATTCATTGAATTTTCTCACTAGTGGGACTGAGCAATTGTCAGGAGAATCATGTTTGCTAAATGTAGGCTTTATGCTTTCAGACTGAATTAAACCCATTGTGTGGTAGATACAAGGAGAGGCTATAATATTGTGAGCAATAGACTAAAGAGTTCTATTGGATATTTTTATTTTTTTGACTGAAAACAAAATCTTGTCTAGCACAATTAAAGTCATTAAAAATAAAAATGACAGCTTTAGCACAATTTCAAGAAAATGAACCTATTACCACACTTTCTCTTATTAACTGTATCTCGGAATAATTTTCTTTCCTTAAAAACCTGAGACAATGCTAGTCATAACTGTACTAGTCACTAGGAAAATGAAAATAATTATCTTAGAATATTTTCAAAGTAGGGTGTGATCATATATTTTTAGTGAGAAAGCTCAGATAGTTGTTGGGAATATATAATTTACTGGACCTAAGCCCAAATTAAAAAGCTTAAAACTGTGCTATTGGAGCTTCACTCAAACCAATGTGTCAAATAATGTATTGAATATTTATGAAAAAGATAGTCTATATTTATATTCTTAGATAGTTTGTTCCTCAATTTTTCATCTCATGCTTCCATATATATTATCTTGAACTTTCTGTTACCACAGATAAAAATATCTTTTGGCTCTGCAAATAAAAGAACAATTCCTATTGTCTGAATGTAATACAGTCTTCATTGTGCTACTCAGTCTTTTGTTTATTTCTTTTTCATTTTGTGTAAGAGCCTGGGTTAGTCCTTCTTAGATTATTGCTTATTTATGTGTAACAAATCCCACACATTCTAATGACAGCTTCTTTTTTTTCCTGGTCATATAATATTTTCCATAGTATCATATTCTATTATTTAGTGTTCACAAATCATTTTTTTAAAATTCAGGATTGAAGGATCCTTTCATTCTTTCAAACAGATACTTTACATACAATCCAACCTTATGAAAGGTCTGTTACCCTTGAACTATAGAACCTGCAGATTTCATTTGAGACAATGTGAGTTTTCAAAACAAAGTGAGGGAAGTCAGACCTTTATTGATGAAGTTAGATAGGAAATTGATGCATTAGGACAATTTTCTGTTTGATTTAGAACCTCTAAATCTTTCCATCTAGACCACTTATTTTCTTTTCTGGAATACTGATTTCCCACAAACTTCTACTTAATTTCAAAAATAGTATTGTGTTATTCATCATATAAGAACCATATTGTTAACCGACCTTCAAGAGTTATTCCAAATGAGTGATGCTATTCTGACCTGCATTTTGAGTTATTCCAAATGAGTGATGTGTTCTTGCTGAGCTTTAGTGACATGGGTGGTCGATGTCAAAGCAATGGGCTCATATGGGGTTCCAGTATATAGTAACCTTACATTTTTAACTGTGTTCTCTCACCAGATAACTAACTATGAAATATTTTGTCAACAATGATAGTTTTAGGGCATGTCTAACTAATGCTTCATGCTTCTGGATGAGGCACTACAATTGCTAAAGAGTGCTATTCTTCAGCGTTGGCATACATTGCCTATGCTGTCACCTTACACCAAGACAGAGTTAAACCACCTTGGGTAACAGGATAGTGATTCAAGTATGTACAGCCTAAGAAAGATAAAGTCCTGTTTCACATTACATGGGAGATATTTATCATATTTGAAACTCAGGTGGGATATGATTAAGAACACACATGGTAACTACACACAAGGGTTTACTTGAACTTTGTGATTCCAGGTACAGGGTGGGAAGGATTCTACTAACCAAGAAGAAGGAGAATTGGTTTATTGTATGAATGCTGATATTTCTTACATGACTTATTATTTTCTTTTGTTGCCAGATGAACAAGATTTAATATTAGTTTTATTTCTCTGTAAATATAAAATTTACCTTTTATATAATGCTACATTTGAAGACACAGAATTTGCCTTATTTATATATACTAACAATTTAAATAAAGAATGAACTGCTGTGTCTCACTTGTTCTCAAAAAAAGTTTGTATTTTTGCTTCTGGTTTCTAGATTATTTTTTCTTTAGCTGCCTTTTAAAATTTAGTAAGAATGCTTCCATATCAGTAGCTACTGAGACTATCAACAAATGCTTTTTTAAAGATCAAGAGAACATCGTATTTCAATTAATTTGCATGATTTTTTTTCTGAAACAATCTTAAAATGATTGTATATAGCCAGGTGTGGTGGTGCACACTTATAATCCCAGTACTTGGGAGGCTGAGACAAGTGGATTTCAGGTTCAAAGCCAGCCTCAGCAACTTGATGAGACACTGCTTCAAAATAAAAAATAAGATAGGACTCAGAGGTAGAATGCCACTGAGTTCAATCCTCAGTACCATGAAGAAAAAAAAAGATTGTATATAAAATTATGAAAAGAATTTCTGGTAGGTAGCTATGTAATGCATATGAAAATCTTCTATTAATTTTAAAGAAACAGTGATACTGTTTTAGATTCATATTAATACTGACAATTTGAAAAATATGTATTTTTCTTTGTGGTCATTAAAGTAATACATTTAAATTCTGCTGATAGTTCCATAGTAATTGTTTCTACATATTTACATGGGTAGTACTTTTGGCACATTTTCAAATGGAGAACGGGCATTAAGTTTTTCAAAGTGATTGGAAAACATTTAAAATAAGTAATAATAGAGAATTATGAAAAAGGATTAAGTACCAGAATATCATAGAGAAGAAATATATTTGACCATATGAGAAGGGTGTGGTAGTGTATGCTTGTAATCTCAGCATTTGGGAGGCTGAGACTGGAGGATCCAGGTTCACGATCACCCTCAGCTACCTAGTGAGGCACTCCACAACTTAGTGAGACCCTGTTTCAAAATAAAGAATAAAAAATAGGGCCGGGGATGTAGCTCAGAGGTAGAATGCCCCTGAGTTCAATCCCCCCAGTACTGCAAAAAAAAAAAAAAAAAAAAAAGAAAAGAAACATATTTGACCAGATGAAAAAGGCAACCACTTCTTTTAAAGCTTGAACTTTCATTGTTCTGTAAAAAGAGGGCTATAAAAATAGTGTCAAAAGTTATATTTGCCAACATTAAAATATCAGACTGTAACATAACAGCATAAATACAAAGACCAAAATGTGCACACAGCTCAAGAAAAACAGAAAATGACTGGCCAACACAAAACACAAACACAATGACACAGGTGGTAATGGGCAGCAGAAATCACCCAGACACATTGCAAAGTACAAAATAAAATGGTAGCATCTAACTGCCAGCCCAAGAGAATTTTGGAAATGAATTTAAAAAGTAATTAGACCTTTTTCTAGACATTTAAAGCAATGTATTTGACTTCTTTATAATAACTTCAGTTGGTCAGAGGCCCCCCCAAAAAAATGGGAACAAAAAATGTCCAAATTAACTCCAGTATCCTCTAATCCTCTACATTCCATAATTTCAATCTTGTTCTCTCACTGACAAATATCTTGAGGTAATCAGTACCAAAATTACTCACTATTCTTTGTCTCCTCTTGTTTCAAAACCTACTTCGCTAAGATGTATGAAACGTGTGAAATTTGGGCAGGTGTTTGAAGGAGAAGAATTAAAGCATCTGCACAATCCTTAATTGAAGAACAGACATCTTGATAATTTAGTTTGTTTACTCCTTCATGCCTGCAAAAGAGTATCTGGAGCAAAAATCCACTTGAGATACTTTTGTGTAGAAGGCCAGATTAGACAAAACTCTGTACTAAAAGAGAGCTCAAAATATCTAATGACATTTCTTAATATTTTATGTTGCAACTATAAATTCTTGGTCTTACTTTTTCCAATAAATTGCTTGGCTTCAGTTTTTCCCAATAATGCATCAAGCAAACACACACACACACACACACACACACACACACACACACACACATTTTTATAAAAAATGATGTTTTGCAATACCCAGGTAAAGATCAAAATCTTTATTCATGTTATCAAAATTTAAATTTCAACATCTAATATAAAAGCCTTATTTACATAGATAGTTATAACCAATACCTTTAAGCTGGCAAATATTTCAATCAATAACAAACTATAAAACTCTTATTTTCAAAGAAATCGTTATTCACTTGATGACAATTGTCATTATTAGGAACTCAGCATATTACAAATTGCCCAATATACTGCAAAATAAAAAATTTCACTTAGGTTTTGTTTATGGTTTTATAAAGCAAAGACTCACATAAACTTGTAAAGGGTTCCTAGTTGAAATGGTAAGTTTGATTTAAAAACATTTGGTTGAAAACAGTCATTAAATCTGCTTCATGTGATAGTATTTTTTTTTTTCTTTTTTGCTTTAAATGCAGGTACCACCAGTCCCTGAAATATCAAAGCCTCATGTGGGGATATAATACTTTATATGACTTACTCGAACTGTCCATGGAAGGGGTATTTTTCAAAATAAAAGTTGTATAATAGGTTTGGTTAGTGTTTCTTTTCTCATTTCAAAGCGTTTGGCTTGTAGCAACCATCAAATAACCCAGGCCACACAATAGAGACAATCTACACCATGAATGAAAGTTAAAAGTCATGGTTTCTATTTTAAATTAAAATACTCCTCAGTTTTTTTTATTTTTTAATTTTTCATCTTTATTCAAATTGAGCAACTTGTCTGCTTTGCTTAAAGGTTGGAGGAAGAAAGAGTTTGTGCTATTATACACAGAGAAGCTGCTCTCTGCATGTCCACTTCTATTCCCACGTTTAGTCCAAGAGATGGATAAGATCAGGTCCTGCATGAAGCCAAAAATATAGATCATAGCAAGACATGCAGAGTTGTCACAGTTATACTCATGGAAGACTTGGCTCCCATTTCCTGTCTATACAACCTCCGAGAAAAACCAAAGATGTTTGACTCTACCTCATTTCATTTTCTATGATATCAATACTTTCCACATAAGGGATTTTAACTGATCCCACATATACAGAATGTCCTGTTTTTTAAAAAATACAGAATTATAGAAGCATGGTGTAGTGAAAGAAACTCTTTTGGGACAATCAGATAGAATGGTAACTGGGTTTTACCTCTTGCTAGTGGGATGACCAAGTCCCTCATCAGTGTAATGTGGGATCTTCCTCCTCACCTGTGTAATGGGGAGAATGGAGAGCACCCTGCAGTGAGATGGATGCAGTGCCTAGTGTACAGTAAGTACTCAATGATAATGGCACCTCTCTTTTCCCTTCACCTTTCCTTAATTTCATCCAAGATATTGGGGTCTTCACCTGAGGTGTCATTTCTTTCTTGTGTTCTGAATATGAATGTTCAGTTAGAACTGTTTGAACAAAAACGATGGTACATCTGGTATGTCCTGATTCCATTTTTTTTTTACATAAGAACTCCTTGAATATCATTCTAAGGCAGTCATGAAATCAGGGTTGACTGGGAATATAGAATTCCTACAGAGTAACTGGTGTTCTTGCCCCTCTACAATCCCTAAGGCAAGGGCAGAAGCACCTATGAGAGTGTTTACAAATCAATGTCATGAAGCTAGCGTTGCATTGTGGTCATGGCACCTGGGGGATTGTAGCCCTGTGAGTGACACCTGGTGAAATGTCAGCAAGAAGAACTGAACAGATTTGCTGCTGGTGATAAAACAAGGCTGTGCCAATGACAGCTGCATCATAGCAGAGGAAACTACGGTGGAAGCTCTGGGTAACTTAAGTAAAAAGAGAAAGGACTTGTGCAAGCTAAATGGCACAGAAGCACTTTGCTGGTTTGGTTTAATTTTTGATCAAATAAGTTCCATAAAATATTATCAAAGCTACCTGTGTTCAAATTAACAAGATGCATCTACCTCCTCCTTCTTCTCTTCCTTTTCCTCCTTTCTTCTTCTTGGCAGTACTGGGTTTTTGAACCCATGGCATTTTACTTCTGAGCAATACTTCCACCCTTTTTATTTTTTGTTGTTTTTAAAACAGGATCTCACTAGGTTGCTGAGGCTAGCTTTGAACCTGTGATCTTCCTGTCTCAGCCTCCCAAATACTGGAATTACAGGTGTGTGCCACCATGCCTGGCTACATCATCAATTTTTTTTCTAAGAAAGAGTGATAACCTTACCCAATCCAAGGAAAACTCAAGCTCCCATTAACACAGTCCCCTATTTAAAAATTCAGGGCTGATTAGAACCCTAATGTGCACCATCCAAGGATTTATCATTAGAAGAACCTGAAAATCAAGTAGCATTTACACACTTCTATCAGCCTTTTAAACAACAAAATTTAGAGGACAATGCTTTAAAAAAATGTTAGTAGGAGATTTGATAATTAGTCAATTCTCTCAAGGTTCAGCCCACACAGATTCCTAACTAGTGATTAGTTCCTTGCATCTCAGCATAATTGAACAAATATATGGTAAATGGCTATTAAAATTCTGCCCAAGAACAAATGTGCAATGTTCGAAAACAATTCTTTGTTCTACTGACAATGCAGATTCAAATATAGCTTCATATAATAAGCATGTCAAGGTAAAGTCAGAAAGAGCAAACGCCGAGCAGACTGCTGAAGGTTCTTTTGAGAAAACATTGAACTTCAGTGGGTACACCCAAAGGTAGGTGTAACCAAAGCACCACTCATCTTTTTCTGGATACAATTGCCTTGTTTTTTTTGTGTGTGTGGAAATTGTTACTGAATAAAACAGAGACTTGATAAACTGGGTGAGGGGTGGGGGGAGGGAGACCTTTCAACATTTTCCAGTTACATTAATAATTGCATGAGGAATCCAGTGTGTTGTTTGGTCAGTAACTCAATTAGTGCTTTGGCAATGACTTGTTTGATTTTTCCCCCATATGGCTGTTTTGAAAAGAATTATCTCATTTTCTAGTTATTCTCTTATCTTATCTGCAATTGTCAATTACTTGAACAAAACATTTTAAATATGTTAAAAATACGCAAATATGTTTCCCCTTCCCATTCTTCCTTATAGCTCTGCTTTTGTGTAATTAGTTGGAAGTTGAGATTGAGTGTTAAGGAAGTCAAAACTAAAAATGTCCAGCTTTGCCATCATCTCAACTGAACAAAGAAAAAAATTAACAAGAATTAATTATGGCTGTCCTTCAGGTACCCAACCCCAGCAAAGAGGCTTGTGTATCTCTTTCTAAGGACTGCTGTGGGACAAATTTGTTTAGGCTAGTGCCCTGATATGGTAGGATGAGCTCTGTCCACTGGGTGTGGTAGTACATGCCAGTAAGCCTAGTCCTTGGGAGATTGAGACAGGAGGATTGCAGATTCAAGAACAGCCTCAGCAACATAGTGAAACTCTCAGCAATCTAGCAAGACCCTGTTTTTCCAAAACAAAAAAATAAAGAGTTGGAGGTGTAGCTCAGAAGTAGTATGTAAAATGCCCCTAGATTTAATCCCTAGTCCCACAACAAAACAAAACAACCCCCAAATCAACAACTAAAAGAAAGAGCCTTATATCTGGAGATGTGACTTCTCATCTTGATTCTCCCATTAATTGGTCTGTGATTATTAGACAGGTAGTTTATGTTTAGGCATCAATTTTCTTACCAGAATGAATGTAAGGGATATCTAATTTCTTCTGGTATGCCTAAATATTGCTATATTTAGGAAGAGAGTTTGATATTGGATAAAAAGTATACTTAATTTTCCCCAAGCTTTGACAGGGTTATCATTGGGTCCACATTGAAGGCTTTCCTATTTTTCTCCCTCTTAGAAGTATCCTATTCTTTCCCATCCCCTTTGCTTAACTCCAGACAATTTTTTCTTAACATATTTCCTAAGAGTTATTTACTTCATTTCCTTCCTTTTTCATTATTTTTTCTTGTTTTTCATTGTGTGTGTGTGTGTGTGTGTGTTACTGGAAATGGAACCTGGGGCATTCTACTTCCAAGCTACACCCTTTTATCTTTTATTCTGAAATAGGGTCTCACTAAGTTGCTGAGAGCCTCACTAAATTGTTAAGATTGGCCTTGAACCTGCAATCCTTCTGTCTCAGCCTCTCAAGTACTGGGATTATAGGCATGCACCAGCACATTCAACTTTATGATGTTTTTAAGAATTTATTCCTACTATGAAGTCTTTCAAGATATTCATTTTAGCATATTTCATACCCATGAATACTGTTATTTCAAAAGTAGTTTTTTATTATTTTCATATAAAAACAATATTGTTCAGTGCCCTATTTCTGCTTCACTTGTTTCAACTCTTCTCACTTTGCCCTGCATTAGAATACTTTTAGTTATTAAGTGTATTTTTGGTTATTACAGTGTGTTGTGACACAATCTTTTTCTTTGCTTTTAAAAATTAATATCTGCATAAATCTAGGAAATTACTGATATGACCAAACTTTAAAGTGTGGATTTAAAAGCACAAAATACATTGAAACAATATCTATATTTAGAATTAAATAAGTATTTCAAGGCCTCTCTTCTTTATTCTTTATTACTTAAAATTTTTCTGCTGACTCTGACTAACAAAAACAAAAAACAAAACAAACAAACAAACAAAAAACTGTGCAATAATCTAGATCAAGACCCTGATATTAGGTAGGGCCATTGACAGTTGATTGATACTATTTTAAACTGTTTGGAAGCATGCCTGTTTGGAGATATTTCAACACAGTGGTAGCTTTGTGCATCTATCTGAGGTCTTCTAAGTCATAAGAGTTCAAGCAGTTTGTGTTGGATGAAAAAAAAAAATAGCCAATAAAGAAGCAGGTTCTCAGCTGGGCATGGTAGCATACACCTGTAATCCTAAATCTTGGGAGACTGGTACAGTAAGGTCAAAGGATTGTGGCCAGCCTTAGCAACTTATTGAGGTCCTTTGCAACTTAGTGAGACTGTTTTCAAATAAAAAGTAAAGCAGTTCAGAGGCAGAATGCTCCTGGGTTCAATCTAGTACTGGGGGATGGGGGAAGTTCTCATTAGTTATGCCTCTACTTGTGGGCCAAAATAGCTGATTATTATTAAAACACAGTCATGGTGAGGATCTTCATGCTCCCCTAAGTCTATCTTCATTTCCAGTTACCTGTGAGTTTGCATGGGGGAAAGCTGCAGGATGAGTTCCCAGTCAGGGCAGGAAGCTGGTAATTCCAAAGGCCACCCAGGGCTGAAGACTCCAGTCTAAGGGGGGACTGTTTCCCTGAGTAATCTTCTGGTACTGCAAATACTGTAGTTTCTAAAATTCTTTCATTCAAATTCCAGTAAAGTTAAAAATTTTAACTGCCACTAACAAATACAGTCAATGAAATCACTGTTACTTTTACAGTAGCTAATGGGTTTATTAGGTGAAAGTGTCGGTTCCTCTTCATTCTTCATAGTACTTTTCAAATTTCCACTTTTGATATGATTTTCCTGGGTCACAAGAAGCTACTTTCAGGGTCTTCTGAGACAAATTTCCTTCCAAGCATAACAGCTGATGATAGTTTTCAAAAACAAGGTGATCCACCTGGAGGGAAAGAAGCTCTGGGAATGAGTCACAGATTGAAGTTGACAAGGGAGATATTAAAAAAAAAAAAATGAAAGCCTCTTATCCCCCCTAAGATAATTGTATTTTTGATTACTAAGGTGTTCTGACCTAAATTGACATAGGCACAACATAAACACAGGCTTTGGAAAGTATGACATTTGTGTCTCAAACTAAGCTATCTTACTTCTCCAAGCTATCAGACTTTTAACTATTAAGGAAGCAAAAGATAAATTTTCTTATAAAATAGCTATTAACTATACTACTTAAAGGGAGAAAGTTCCAGATGGCATTTAATTTATTTGATGGATGACGGATACCACATTTTTGGTGGTAAAGAAAAAAAAACACATGCCATGACAGAAAGTGAGTTCATTAATTTCTTAATTAAGTTCATGCCTTAGAATGCACATCTGTATTACAAAATGCTAGAAATAGCATATTTTATTTATGAATCCCTTTCCGTAATTTCTGATACCACATAATGCTTGATGTCCAGAATCCAGATTTAATTAGAAAAAAAAAAGGCAAAGCTATTTTATAGGTCCTTATTATTGCTTAATATTTATTGAATGTCTTAGAAATGACAGATAACCTATTTAGAATCTACTTATGGCTTTAGATTTTTCACCTATAAATCCTCTCAATCACTCAGGACAATGACAAACAATCCTAAGTATAAATAAATTGTTTAAAAGTTCTTTATAAAATTTACCAAAACAGAGGTGACTTTCATATCACCTTATTGTAAAATACATCCTTACTGAAATAACATCACTTTTGTAGGACTTCAGAAATCTGATGCTCGAATATGCTCAAGGCTGTGTAAAGTAGCTGGCCTTGAGGAACTCATCCTGGGTTGTCTAGAGTATTCTGCAAGTGGATCAAAAAGAGGCCAATTTAAAGACTTGATGTAGGAACCAATGGTGAAGAAGCACCCATGCTCCAAATCTGCCACCTGTGAGACCATTTCTTTCAGGGTGTTTGAAATCCATACCAGTTGGGAAGGGCTGACCTAGAGAGTACCTTTTGAATGAAAATGTAGAAGTCATTGTTAGCTGGAGTCAAACTCACTACTAGACTTCTGTCCTCCATGAAGTTCTAATCCCTTATTCTTAGAATGAGAGACTGATTCTGGTACTTATAGTCTCTTTCTCCAGTTTTCCTATTCTTTAAGACTTACATGTCTTGGGGGACTGATGTAGCTTGGATCTTGAGTGTTTTTCAGCAGTCCACATGTTTAAGTCTTTGTTCCTGGGGGAACACTATTGGGAAGTGGTGAAACCCTTGCAAGGTGGGGGCTTAGCGGGAGCTCCTTAGGTCATTGAGGGCATATCCTTGAAGAGGACTGGGGTGCTTCCGTCTCTTCTTTTTTCTCTCTTTTGCTTCTTGGACACAGTGGCTTTGCTCTCACACTTGCTTCTGTCATGATGTACCACCACTTTGCCAAAGGTCAAAAGCATCAGGATAACTCATCATGGCCCTCAACCTCCAAAGTCCACATAAATCTTTTCTTTTTATAATTTGATTGTCTAACATATTTTCCTATCATGATGGAAAGCTAACATAGAGACTTAGGAGTTTCACATGAAAACTATCAAAAAAACATAGAAGAAAGTCAATCATCAAGCTATTCTCCTTGACCATCTAGAAACATGAAAAATGAAATACAAGGGATGTGTTGTGTAGCTTGTCACAAAGTGACAGATAAAAACAAGATAGGGGGTCAACTTTTTAGTTTTTGCTTGTGTGTGTATGTTACTGGGAATTGAACCCATGGGCATTCTACCTCTGAAATACACCACCAGACCTTTTTGTTGTTGTTGTTGTTTTGAAACAGGATCTCTCTAGATTGCTGAGAGTCTCACTATGCTACTGAGGCTTTCCTCAAACCTACAATCCTCTTGTTTCAGCCTCCCAAGTACTGGGATTACAGGTGTGGGCCACCATATCCAGACTTAGTTTTTGCTATCTTAATTAAATTACATCTTTTTGTTTCTTTGCTTGTTTGTGGTGCTGGAGATTGAAACTAGGGGCATTTTTCCTCTGAGCCACACCTCCAAACCTTTTTATTTGAAACAGAGTCTTGCTAAGTTGCTGAGGCTAGCCTCAAACCTGCAATCCTCCTGTCTCAACCTCCCAAGTACTGGAATTACAGGTGTGTGTCATCATGTCTGGTTTAATTAAATTACCTAATTGACAAAATCAGCTTGCTGTTTAGGAAGCCCTACTTCTAAGTATTTCTCACCATAAATCTTTTCTAAGATTCACTTCTGGAAACAGAGGATGTGATTTAGTGTTCTCTCTCTCTCTCTCTCTCTCTCTCTCTCTCTCTCTCTCTCTCTCATTTTCATTTATTTTGTTGACATTATGAACAAAAAATTGGATTTGGATTTGGATTTTGTTAGTCATAATCCTGGGTTTGTGCATTTAAGACAAATTCTGCTTCTAGCTAGTTATTAAATAAATTATTTTTATACTTTAATGGTTCATTGTAATTATAGGGCATAGTGAGATTCAAAGTGATAAGTATATATCACTTGGTATATGTACATGGTTTCCATATAACCAAAGTATTAGTGGATTTGGTGGCTACCTGCCAGTGAGATGTTAGAAAATTTGAGAAGGGAGTTCTGAGATTATTTTTGCCATTTCAAGATACTACATGAATATGACTTTATGTCTTGTTAATATGCAACTGGGAAAAACTAATAAGAGTTTGAGAGTGATACAATACAAGGGGGTATTCTAGCAAATATTAACAACTGGATATCCCCTGACACAGTAGCATCTGCTGACTTCTGTGGTGTACATACTTTCATCATGGTTGGTTTCATACTGTCCCTGTGATATCACTGAATACAAAGTTAGCAGAGATGCATACCATCAGCTCCTGTAAGCTGGCAAGAACTAGTTCCTGCACTCCCCTAAGAACCCAGGTCTCTGGGAAGCACAGAGGAGGAACCTTTGCTCAGAAAGAGGGAAAGATGAGGAAGTAGAATCATTCTAAGGTGCCAGGCTGTGGTTATCACACAGCCACTTATTTTTCTCCTATACTCTCCTTATAAGCTTTTCTGGTTACCAGTGAGAACCAGTTTCAGTCTATAATCCAGACTTTTGGCACTGTGGATTCAATGAAGCAAATTACTTGTAGAAATAATAAAATGATATAATGATAGCAACATAACCATATGAACCCAGTAACTTCTATTGAAAATTGCTCATTTGAAAGCCGGGCGTGGTGGCGCATGCTTGTAATCCCAGCATTCGGGAGGCTGAGACCAGAGGATCCGGGTTCGCGGCCAGCCTCAGCTACCTAGTGAGACACTCCACAACTTAGTGAGACTCGGTTTCAAAATAAAGAATAAAAAATAGGGCTGGGGTATAGCTCAGAGGTAGAACGCCCCTGAGTTCAATCCCCAGTACCGCAAAAAAAAAAAAAAAAAAAAAGAAAATTGCTCATTTGAAATACATTTGGAAAAAGAAAATAGATTTGACAATTTATCAAAAAAAATGTCTATCTGTCTGAGTCAACTTTTACACTGCCGCTCTTATCACAGGTACATGTAAAGCTTCTGATTGAGGAAGCTGACAATGAGGGTTTTATGTCCCATTGGATTGAAAGTTGAATTTGTGGTAAAGAAGGGGTACAAACATTCTGCTTACCAGTTCTGGATGAAAGGCTGATGTTGATTTATGCAGCCATTTTAGTGCTTTGTTTCTGTTATCACAAGGGTGCAGCCTTAGGGATCCTTCATCCGGGATGGAGGCTAGACACCATTCTCCATGTTTAATAAGTCTTAACCAGGTGTAATTAAATTGCTGAAGCTGTGGAGGAAATGAATAAAAAAAGTCACTTGATGCAACAAATCAAGGTAAGGGCTTTGTTGGACATTTCTGTTAGCAATAGTTATGATTATAGGAATTCTGATCTGAATGATTTATACTGAAATCCCTGTGCTATCAGTTCCAATTCTGATAGTATGAGCACATTATTTACCCAGTCTAGTCTCATTTTTCTGGTCTTTAAGGTGGATAGCAAAAGCAGGTTGGGGTAATGATTATCAAGTGTCTGGCACAGAGCAAGCTCCCCTCCCCTTTTTTGGTACTGGAGGTTAAACCCAGAGGCATTCTACCTCAAAGCTACACCCCCAGCCCTATTTTATTCTATTCTATTTTATTTTTTGATTTTGAAACAGGGTCTTCTAAATTGTGGAAAGTCTCCTTGCTAAGTTTCTGAGTCTGTCTTCGAACCTACGGTCCTCCTGTTTCAGCCTCCCAAGTACTAGGATTATAGTCAAGCACCACCATATCTTGTTCAATAAACCCTTAATAAATATTAGTTATGATAAAATTATTGGTACAATTAGAACATATGCAATGTAAATGTTGTTTCAGGTATTCTGAATCCCAAACAACTCTAGTGTTTGAAGTATGACTAAGTTTCCAAACCCTAGGTAGATTTAGGGAGATCCTAATCCCAGCCTGAAATTTCTTTGGTGGAAATTATTATGCTTTCTGATTTCAGACTATTAAGACAAGTGGACTCCTAATTGTGGGAAACATTAAAATCTTTTCACAAGGAACCACGAGGTTGCCTTCCCATTAGCATCTCTCAGTTTATAGAAACTGCACTTGGTGATGTTTCATTTTAAAGAGTTGACAGTGTCAAAGATAAATACTGATTCAGACAATCAAACCATGTTTCTAATACTTAAAATCATTTTCTATAGTTGTTTACAAACTAGTATTATCTGCCTGGTCAAGTTAAGACTCTGGGTCTTCAGGAACTTGCCATTTGTACTAATATAAATATATTTGGGAGAAAAAAAAAGACTGTTGGTAAAGTCTCTATAAATGCTTTTACCTAATGAATCATTTGATACATGATAAAGATTTAATTTAGATTATCAGGTTAAATTAGAGTTATTCTGTTGGATTTTGCCATTCAATGGTAGTCCCTGGACCAACACCAGTGTCATCTGGGAGCCAGTTAGAAGCACTGAATGTCAGCCCCACTGTGAACCTACTGATGCAAAATCCACATAAAAAAACTCACTAAGTAGCCGGGCTTGGTGGCGCATGCTTGTAATCCCAGCATTTGGGAGGCTGAGACCGGAGGATCCAGGTTCTCGGCCAGCCTCAGCTACTTACTGAGGCATTCTGCAACTTAGTGAGACCCTGTTTCAAAATAAAAGAATGAAAAATAGGGCTGGGGATGTAGCTTGGAGGTAGAGTGCCCCTGAGTTCAATCCCCAGTACTGCAAAAAAAAAAACAAAAAACAAAAAAAAAACCTCACTAAGTGATTTGTGTGGACAAAAATCTGAGAATTATGGACAAATCAGAGAAGGAGGTTATGTGGCTATTAAAACAAGCTAGATATCACCCTGAAAAGGGACACCTCACTGAAGAGACTTTTTAGATAAGGTAAAATCTCAATCTAAATGGTTCAGTCTAAGCATTTTATTCCTTTTGAGCTCATGTGGATAAATGCCATAGTCAAGGCTTGAAATTAAACTTTATTAATTCTGACAAAATTAAGAAGCCGGGTGTGGTGGCGCACGCTTGTAATCCCAGCATTCGGGAGGCTGAGACCGGAGGATCCGGGTTTGAGGCCAGCCTCAGCTACCTAGTGAGGCACTCCGCAACTTAGTGAGACTCGGTTTCAAAAAAATAAAGAATAAAAAAAAAAATAGGGCTGGGGGTGTAGCTCGGAGGTAGAATGCCTCTGAGTTCAATCCCCAGTACCACACACACAAAAAAAATTAAGGTAACTTAGAGGAAGTTCCTGTCCCTTTTATACTCAAACAAATTCTAAGAGGCAGAAGCTAAAAATGAGCAAGTAGACAAAAATGGGAGCTGAGAACTTGGAGCAGTGCAGTAGCTGCATAATTTGAGAACCTGAGTTCAATATCCAGGGCTATAAAAAAGAGAACAGAAGTTGTGTTTTCAGATGAGATACTAGTTCCTTGGGCACAGTTAGTCCCTGCAGTGATGAATCCTGAAGAAAAGCATTATTTAATATTTTCTTATAATTTAGACTAACTGTAGTTTTGTTTTACAGCTTATGACTTTATTTCCTCTTTGAGTTGGTAATAG
This sequence comes from Graphiurus murinus, assembly GCA_004027655.1. Classification (NCBI taxonomy): domain Eukaryota; kingdom Metazoa; phylum Chordata; class Mammalia; order Rodentia; family Gliridae; genus Graphiurus; species Graphiurus murinus. The sequence continues at coordinate 38,742 of PVLC010007489.1, read as the reverse complement.
GTAAAAGTTGTTTCTTTCAGTTGACATTTTGATACTTTCCACTTCCCTCTGTTTCCTCTCTTTCCTAGTTAAGAAGGAATTTCCTTGGCTTCATATTTACAATCCGTAGTGAATTATAGCAACAGAGATGCCTTTTCTTCTAGCGGCCATTTTGCATTAAAAGGGAGAGATGAAATGTGCTGGAAAATATAAGCAATATCTCTAAGCCAAAGCAAAGAAGTAAGACTTAGTAAACCTATAATATCACTGCGATATAATTTTTCTACCAAAGAGTGATCTGCAATTTCGGGAGGCTGATTTCAATTCAGTAATTGATGTTCCTGTGAATCCTATTTGGTGCCCTACCAGACATCTATTCCCACAGAATACAGAGCTTTAAGGGGACATATGTGAAGAGGGAGGTGTGGTCACTCAGCTCACCTCCAGCACTGTAGGAGGTAGTCTCTGTCCCATTTCCCCTGGTCCTACTCCCTCTCCTAACCACGGTGCTCTGATTTTGTAGGAGTTTTGCTGCTGAGTTTTTCATCATGGAAATGGATTATGTGATGATATCCATTACCCCTTTAAGATGCAGGAAGATCGAAGGGCAGGAGAGATGAAACCAGAAAGTAAAATTATTTCCTAAGGATGACTATTTAAAAATACATTCTCGGCCAGGTGTGGTGGCACATGTTTGTAATCCCAGTACTTGGGAGGCCGAGACAAGGCTTAAGGACTGCCTCAGCAAGTCGTGAGACTCTCATCAACCTAGGAAGACCCTGTTTCCAAATAAGAAATAAAATTGGGCTGGGGATATAGCTCGAAGGTAGAATGCTTCTGGGTTCAATCCCCAGTACCAATAAATAATTAATTAAATAAATAAATAATTCTTTATTTTTATTTATTTATTATTTTATTCTTTTTTTTTTTTTTTTTTTTTTTTTTTTACATTTTTATAGCAAACATTTTCAGAGCACTGAGCTTTAGGAACTGTTTCTCCATGTTTCCTGTGTGTTATCTAATTCCAGTTTAACCCCTTGAGGTAAGCACTATATTTACTACCATTTACCTAAAGGTTAAAGGATCTGTGCAAGTTAACACACTTTTGTAAGTGAAGGAACCAAGAGATAGTTGACAGACTTCAGTATCCAAACCTTTAATCCTTTGGTCATGGCCACTGTCTTTGCATTTGGTGGTGGGCATTCTTCCTTTCTTCCTCCTCCTTTGTGCTGGGGATTGAACTCAGGGGGCACTCTACATCCAAGCTATACCACCAGCAAAATTTTATTTTTTATTTGGAAAAAGAATCTTGCTAAGAAGCTGAGAGCCTCTTTAAGCTGCTGAGATTGGCTTCAAACCTGCGATCCTCCTGTCTTAGCCTTCCAAATACGGGAATTATGGATTTGTACTACCGTGCCCTCCTGGTGGTGGACTTTCTTACATCAACCTTTGATTATAGAGAAGCTTAGAATTTAATTGTAGGTTTCCCTTAGGTGCAGATAAATTTCTCAAGTGAGCAATACATATGTTAAACACTGCACTTACCAACCACCGGAGATAGAAAGCCCTGGCTTAGCATACCTTGCTGCTCCCGTCACAGTCTTCCAGGGTGGCTGTGGAGTTTTCAATGGAAATGCATTTACCCAAGGCCACATTAATAAGCTAGGAGGGAGAATGTAAAACATGAATTAAGGAACAGCATTTTAAAGTCGAACAAAACATTCAGACAGGTTTAGAAAACATAGAATATAAAACTGTAATAAGGTTAAGGGATAGTTAATAGCTTAGCGTTACTTAGCACTATATTATTTTATTGGTAGCTAGATCTAACAGAGACATAATGTAATTTTGATACAGTACAGCAGCAGTATGTCAATTTAGGCCTGTGATCCAGCCATAGAGCCAGCAAACAGAAGCTTTTAATTAACCCTTTCCTGGAATGGCGAATGAGAAACAGGTGTCATGGAAAGGAGTTATTTTATTGTCTTGAGTTTATCAGATGCATATATTAAAAGTCCATGCACATACTTGCAATTTAATCAAACCAAGAGTTGTGTGCTATGTTCCTTGGCTGACCCCTCTGAGCTAGCTGCCTACTTAGACACTGAATAAATAAATTGAGTCCGTCAAAGAACAGCAGATTCCAGCTGATTCCCTGTCAGAATCTTTCTAATGACTCATGCAGGCTACAATTCATTACAGGAAAGTCACGAAAGCTAATATAGAGCCAAGCATAAAGGTACTTTCTGGCAGCCCCCCAGGTTTTTAATGGATTTACAGGGTCAAATATAGAAGTAGCTTTCTATCAGTCACTATTTAATGCTGAAAAATGTTGATTCCCTTGCCTTCTTTGACATTCTGGGCAGAGCTAATGAGATGATAGGTTAATAATGCAATTTAGGCTTTTCAGATTTCTAAAAGAGCTGTCCAGAGCAAAATATATGTTATATGAACCAGGAAATACTTTCTGAGCTGAGAGGTAGTGAGATTTTCATTGCCAGGGACACTATTTTTGCCCCTTCCTGTTTAATGGTGCCTAGCAAAGAGCTCTAAAGCTGGTGGTGCATTGAAACAGGCTATGTAGCTTACAGGGTTGCCAGATGTCCCAACAAAAAAGTGCCCAGTGGGTTGTTCCCACCTTTATGTGCATAGCTTAGCTTGCAAAAAAGTAAGAAGAGGCATCTTCAGGGACTAGAAAATGCAGAATAAAAGAAAAGTGAAGCAGAGCATGGCAGGCATGCCTGTAATCCTAGTACTTAGGAGGCTGAGACAGGAGGATCGCAGGTTCCAGGTCAGCCTCAGTAACTTAGCAAGACCCTTTAAAAGAAAAGTGAGAGGGAAAATTGCAATCTTAGTAACCATGGGGTATGTCCTATTATAAGGATAGGAAAGGAATTTGGGCATGGAAAAGCCAGAGGGTTGGAAATGAGATCTTTCATAGAAAGATAGAAGACTAAAGAGTTAGACACTCATTGGGACAGTAAACTAGGAAAAACAATTTACCCATTCGTACAGGAATCTAGGTCCTTCTTGGAAATAGCCAACCTTACACTGACCTTCATTTGGTTTTGAGAAGAAAATTTATACCACTTTCATTGAGGAAGAACCCTCATAGACCCTCAAGGCATAGACATAAAGATTAAAAATAGTACCAGGTCAGTAACTGCTGAGGTGTGTGGCAAAAACAAAACAAACAAAATAACAAACAACAACAACAAACCACAAATCAATTCCAGAGGGACAGCATCTCCATAAAAAATCCTCAAAGAAAGCTCTATTCACGATTTGAAATAACACACATGGGAGCAGACACTCCACCTTTAGCAAACATGAGCAGTCATAGCCCACAGCACACAACCAGCAATAACTTCTGAGGAGAGAGAGCAGACAAGTGTGAAGACAGGGTAATCCTGGGGTTTAAAAAGGGGAACCATGCCCAGGATCTTAGAAGAGATAAATGTAAGCTCCTGTATAGGCGGATCATGCAGAAATTCTTTCTTTCAACACATTTGGAACAGGGTTCCAACACAGCTGAACAGCTTGCCCTGGTGCCGAGCATCTCAGTCTCCAGCGTGTTAGTGTTCAGCGCAGGCTCCCAGTGTAGCTAGTGCTCCCCAGGTGTGCTCAACTATGGAATCTGATGGCAGCACCAATAGCATAGCTCGGAACAGTGTTGGATCCCCCTGGTTTAATGGATCTCTTCATGATTATTGTGTGTAACTCCTTCCACCAAGCTCTGAGAGGCACTAGAAGGAAAGGGAAAGCTGTCCTGTCCCTATGCCCCTCTCCTCCACTTCTTCTGAAGATCTCTTCCTCTTCTTCTTCTTTTTTTTTTTTGCAGTACTGGGGATTGAACCCAGGGGCATTCTACCTCTGAGCTTCACCCCCAGTCCTATTTTTTATTCTTTATTTTGAAACAGGGTCTCACTAAGTTGCAGAAAGCCTCACTAAGTAGCTGAGGCTGGCCTTGAATCTGTGATCCTCCTGTCCCAGCCTCCCAAGTACTGAGATTACAAGCATGGGCCACCACACCCAGCTTCTTCCTCTTCTTTCTTATCAGAAATCCCTAGGAAAATATGTTTCTTCTGGTAAAATGGTCTCTAGAAGTGGCTAAGAAATTTTTATTCTTCATTTTATTATGAATGGCTTTAAATGTTATTTATTTATTTATTTATTTATTTATTTATTTATTTACTTATTGTGGTACTGGGGATTGAACTCAGGGGCATTCTACCTGTGAACTACACCCCTAGCCCTATTTTTATTCTTTATTTTGAAACAGGGTCTCACTAAGTTTCAGAGTGCCTCACTAAGTAGCTGAGGCTGGCCATGAACCCGGATCCTCCAGTCTCAGCCTCCCAAGTACTGGGATTACAAGTGTGCACCACCATGTCCTGCCCTGCTTAATTTTTATTTCTAAGGAAATGAAAGAATATATCCATGATTTTATTGTAAACTATTTCAACTTTTTCTTTAGTTAGTGCATGAATTTTAAATTTTTCAAGTTGAAGTATTTCATTTTCCAATCCAGAAGGTAGAAATTCCCCACTATTTATTACAGATTGTTAAATCACAGGCTACAGGTGATTTGCTAACAATGTAATACAATGGAAAAAATACATTATTGGTGAGGTTTCTTTCTTAGTTTCAAGTGTTTTTAGTTCAGTAAGAAATTATTTGTTCTTATTGAAAAAAAAAAAAAAACTTTCACTTGATTTAAATTCCTAAATGTGTAGGTTGAAAGACAGGAGACCATGGACCAAGTAACAAAAAGATGTTATGACTTTTTTTTTTTTTAACTTTTTCAACATTGTTTATCCAGAAAAATGGTCTAGCTGGGCATGGTGGTTCACACCTGAAATCCCAATACTTGGCAGGCTGAGACAGGAGGATCACAGATTCAAGACCAGCCTTTGCAACTTAGAGAGACCCTCAACAACTTAGCAAGGCTGTATTTCAAAATAAAAAAATAAAATAGAGCTCGGGGTGTAGCTCAGAGAGAGGTAGAATGCTCTTGGGTTCAATTCACTAGTAACACACACACTCACACACACACACACACACACACACACACACACACACACACACACAACACATCTAGTTAATGTTTTTCTGAATTACCTGGAGAAAAGTCCCATTTTTTTTATAGCACTCCTGATTGCTTCATAAGGGAGCAAATAACATCTTTATTAAAACTTATCTAAGAAGAGCAACAAACGAACAGGAAAACAGAAGGAAGGGATCCATTAAAATCATTTATAGAAATATTTCCTGCATTTTTTTTATATATTACAGTTCAGGCATCCACAGAAGCTATTTCATTAGGATAAACTCTTCAAAAATTTGGTGGAAACCCTTTACAAATTAGCTGCACAGTACTCTAAAGGTAGTTTTATAGTTCCCTCTAGTGGTTAAAGTTCAGTAATGCTCTTGCTTAGATTCTGTTATGACAAGAAAAAAATCACAATGGTAAGAATTCTTTCTTTTTTCATGCTCCAGAGATGGAATTAAAATGTAAAATTATTTTATAGGTATGTTTGACATATTATTATTTGTGTATAAATTTGAGAACTTCTTTCTAGTGGGTTACCCAGTGTAAACTATCAGGTTGAGACCCCTGTTATTCTATTTTGACTTTTAAAAATGGCGACTTTTATAGTACACTATGCTATATATAAGCAGGTCACATATAACTATTTGTTGGTTAATTTTATAAATCAGAATGAATTTTCAGACTAATTTCTATCTTTAATACTTTTCCTGAATTTTCCTAAAATGGTCAAGGGAAATGGCTTTACTAAATTCTTGCTATCTGGAGACTTGCCACGGAGGCAGATGGTGGAAAACTTTACCTAAAAGAGCAGACTTACTGATGATCATGTTTGAGAACTTCTTTTTTTTGTGTGTGTGTGGTACTGAGGATTGAACTCAGGGGCATTCTACCTCCGAGCTACACCCCCAGCCCTATTTTTTATTCTTTATTTTGAAACTGAGTCTCACTAAGTTGCGGAGTGCCTCACTAGGTAGCTGAGGCTGGCCGCGAACCCGGATCCTCTGGTCTTAGCCTCCCGAATGCTGGGATTACAAGCGTGTGCCAACACGCCCGGCTGAGAACTTCTTGAATAAAAAAAGAAAAGAAAAGAAAAGAAAAGGAAAGGAAAGGAAGGAAGGAAGGAAGGAAGGAAGGAAGGAAGGAAGGAAGGAAGGAAGGAAGGAAGGAAGGAAGGAAGGAGAGAGAGAGAGAGAGAGAAAGAAAGAAAGAAAGAAAGAAAGAAAGAAAGAAAGAAAGAAAGAAAGAAAGAAAGAAAGAAAACTGAAAGAAAGAAACTGAAAGAAAACAAAAGAACACTGGGAACATTTATAAGTAAACATTAAATTAGAAATAAAGTAAAAGAGATAAAAAATGAATCTGACTAAAGAAGAGCTCTATGTAAGTGGAGACTTGACCAGTCATTCTTAAATCCACCCTATGGTGAGTGTCCACGTCCTACCATCCTCTTAAAACGAGGCTTTGCTCCTAGGATGGGTTTGAAACAACCATGCCCCAAGCTCTCTTCTTCATTGAGTTCCTTTTAGCTTTGTACTCTATTCAACCTATCTGGTTTAGCTTCTTTCCTCTTTATACCTCCTCTTGTGGCCTGGAATTTTATCTGTTATTCTCTGAGGGTTTCTATTATTTTCTTTCCCTTTTTTTTCTTTTTTGGTGGTACTGGGGATTGAACCCAGGGGTGTTCTACCTCTGAGCTACACCCCAAACCTTTTTATTTTTTGTTTTGAAACAGGGTGTTGCTAGGTTGCTAAGAATCTCAGTACTTGCTGATAGTGTCCTTGAACCTGTGATCTTCCTGGCTCAGTCCCCCATGCACTGGGATTACAAGTGTGCACCACTTGCCAAAAATCCTGATTAAATCTTCTTATCACATTGCTTAACCCTGTTTAATAACTTCCAATTACAGTCAGAGGAAGGAAGGAAGAAAGGAAGGAACACTCTTGCTCTACCTTCGAATACCTATGAGATCTCATTTCTGCCTCTTGCTCCACCTATCATTTAGTGCCATTCTCCCCTCTTTCACACCCTCAGATGCCTTTGACTTTCACCTGTCTTAGATTTTTGCACGACCTGCACCCTCTGCCTAGCCTTCTCCTTTTTAAGAGTTTGGCTCACTGTTTCAGATCTAAGTTTCTAAGTCTCAGCCTCAGAGATTTCTTGACCACACTACAGTAGGAGGATTCATCACCTGTACCCTGTTTACTAAATGAGGGCTATTATATTTTGTATTTGTACTTGTTTGTTATCTTTCTTCCCTACTCAACTTTGATTTCCAGAAGGAAGAGATTGTGTCTACTCTATTCATCATTCTTGAATCCAGCTCTCAAATTCTGCCTGGTCTCAATCAACAACCATCTTCCTCAAGTTTATCTACATTTAATTCTCAATTATGCTTTGTCTTATTGGCCTTCATACTCAGCGTTTATTTATAACATAAAGCAACTCTAATATTTCTTTCTTTTCTGCATATTTTTGGGAGAGATTCTGTGTTATTTTTATGGCGTATGATGTGAAATCATCCTATGAACTTACCACACCGCCAGCTCTCACAATGGGAGCTTTTAGGTCTGGAAAGACATTCTCCAAGTACCACTTGAAACTCTTGCACTTCAGTTTCTTCCGGAGCTCCCTCTGTTGGGTGAGGTTGCCCACGTCCAGCCCTTGGTCTATGAGGTGATCCCCGTGGCCATAGAACAGCTCCTTGTACTCATCGAGCCAGACCTCGGCAACTCGCACCAAGTTCCGCTCCACTGTCTTCATGCGGTCTTTGGGGAAGGAATACGGATTGTCATTTCTGAATATGTGGCCCACTCGAGAGCAGGGAATGATCTCAATTTCACCACCGCACATCCATACCTGGAATAATTTAATGATAAGCATCAATTACCAAATGACTATTCACAAATCATGGCATTTAATGACAGGAAACCTCCCAGTAAATGGTTTTGATAGCTTGAAGTAGTACTTTCAACTTAGGAGATATTTCTGAGGTGGGAGGTAAAACTCTACAGATTTATTTATTTATTTATTTTTTCTTTTTGCAGTGGTGTGATAGACCTTTTTAAGCTAGTAAAATATAGCCAGGCATGGTGGTATATACTCGTAATCCCAGTACTTGGGAGGCTAAGACAGGAGTATAATGGGTTTGAGACCAGCCTCAGAAATTTAGTGAGACTCTTGACAATCTATTGAGATTCTGTTTCAAAACAAAAACAATTTTTAAAAACAGGACCGGGGGTGTAGCTTGGAAGCAGAAGGCCCGTGGGTTCTATGCCCAGTAAAAATAAATAAATAAATAAATAAGTAGATAAATAAATAAATAAAATTAGTAAAATATAATTTTTACTTTTTTAACCTGCAATTTAAATCTTTTCTTTCCCTAGAGAAATCTTCGTGGACTCTCATTATACAAAATATGTATTGTGAGTTCCTGTTTTGGTTGAATCGGGGAGTTGAATGGACGTCCATTTATTCTCTTGTCTCTTCCTGGGGAGATCTGTAAGGCTCGTGGTGCACAACTTAAACACCATTTTTAACCAGGAGCTCCAAAGTTCCACACATTTTAATATAGACCACCGAACTCCATAGGAAATCATTATAGTTCGATATAAAATGTCCCCTAAAGAGCTTAGTTAATGTTTGGAGCTGATATAATTGAGTCCTGAGGGTTTTAATCCCAGAAGTGGATAAATCCATTGTAATGGATTTACCTGGGTGGTACCTGGTAGACCAGTCGGGTGTGGATGGATGTGGTTCCTTGGAGGTGTGGCCTTGGGGATTATATAAAGAGTTCCTCCTTCCCCTGCATTAGTTAAATGAAGCCATTTTAAAGCAATACACTCCGGGCGTGGTGGCACATGCTTGTAATCCCAGCATTTGGGAGGCTGAGACCAGAGGATCTGGGTTTGAGGCCAGCTTCAGCTACCTAGTGAGGCACTCCGCAACTTAGTGAGACTCGGTTTTAAAATAAAGAATAAAAAATAGGGCTGGAGGTATAGCTCGGAGGTAGAATGTCCCTGAGTTCAATCCCCAGTACCACAAAATAAATAAATAAATAAATAAATAAATAAATAAATAAATAAATAAATAACGCAATACACTCTTAATTGCAAAGAAAATTTAAAAAACACTTGGTAATACCTTGAACGAGAGCTCCATATTTTCTCCTCCCCAAACATCAAGTCCAGGGTCATAGGTTCCAAGTTCAAAAAAGTAATTTTTATCAATAGAAAACAATCCACCTGCCATGACAGGGCACCTACAAAAAGAGAAGACCGGTGTATAAACTTGTATCACATGGGAGCTCACTTTCAGAGTTGGTCCTCTGTACAGATATGTTGGAGATAGAAGGCATTTCTAAACAACCACCAAATGCAGGGAGATCTTGAGATGGAGTCACAAATTATACTTAAGTGATAAATTCTCTGGTTCATGGTGCAGAGATTGACTAGGGTCAGCAAAGAAGTGAATTGGAACTAGGATTCTTCTTTCTTCTTTATATTCTACTACAAACTCTCCAGGGAGGTTAATTTTAACAATGTTTATTTAGGGTTAAGCTAACACCAGGCTCTGTTATACTATCGGTGTATTAACTTAAACTTCACAAAAATGCTGTGAATGTGCACCATTATTAAGAAACTACAATGCAGAGAAGGTAAGAAACGTCCCCTAGGACAACAGAAAAGCACGGGCAGCCTGCCTTGACTCTATACTCTACCACTCCACTGTGCTGCCTCTCAACCATCTGAAAAATTGTTAGGTAAGAAACTTGTTAGGCAAGAAACACCAGTCAAAGCACAGGCACACACACATACACACACACACATGAACACATATACACATATGTATATATAATATGATTACAATCTGAAAACAATGTTAAGTAGTAATTATTCTATTAGTCTTTATGTAAAATTGAGGAAACAGACTCAAAGTGATGAGGTAAGCTCTTCAAAGTCATACTACTAGTGAATAGTTGAGTGGAGATTCCAACCCAGAGGGTTTGACTCCAGAACCTTCACAGTTATCACTGACCATGGAGGACAAAAGCGACATTTTAGTCAGCAGTTGGACCAAGCAGTGATCTCTTCTCATTGTGGTTACCAAGGCACCAGTTGAAAGTGGTTTGTGTGGAGCTGGATTTGCTTTGTTTAAAGCATACAGTAATCTCAAGGGTAAAGTAATTCCTGCTCCATGCCTTCCTTTTTTTTTTTTTTTCAACACTGATGTGCATATTCTGTCTGTACTTCAGGTATTCCAATCATTCTCTTTCTAACATTATATTGAATATAGTTTAAACTCCTATATTGACCCTCAAAATGGGAATACAAAGAAACAGAGAGGTTTTTGAGGTATATGATTAGAAAAATAGTTTGGGAAGGTCTGGTTTGAACCTCAGCAGTGAATCTAGGAAAATCTGCTGCAGTGCAGTCTGGACTTGGCTTTCTTTTGAGGTGTGTGTGTGTGTGTGTGTGTGTGTGTGTGTGTGTGTGTGTGTGTAGATTATGACTGTTTTGTGAAATTGTTCTCTATGCCTTTACAAAAAGACATCTGACTGCTTTCTGGTCTTAAATTTCCCACACTTACCTTATTATATCAGTTTCTTTAATTTTGTTTTTTGCAACAACATCTGGAGGAATTGTTCTCCAAGCAAAGTTCATGGGCCACACGAAGATGCCTCTTTGAAAGTTGTCCACTGTCATGTAACTAATCCAAGGAAAAAAACAAAAACAAAAAAAAAGTGCTACCTGAGAATGTATGCATCTTTATATAACTTACTGACTTGGCTCCATGACTTATTCATGTATGAAACAGGTATTTCTGCAGGTAATTTCAGATCTTCACCTTTTAATAGCAATTCAAGAAAGTTTATGAGTAAACTTGGCAGTTGGTGACTAATTAACTGTATTGCTTGTTTTTAACTTACACTTTTAAGAAAGTCTTAGCCATTTTTGAGGAAAAAAACATCATATTTGTTTCCCGCAAAAGAAAGAACTAAACTTGAGAAAAATAAATAATTTTTGGTTTAGCCAAATTTAAGAGGAATCAGCTAAATAATGAGCAGTAGGATTTATTAGTATTTAGAGTTAATGGTCAGGCATGGTGATACATGCCTGTAATCCCAGCTCTTGGGAGGCTGAGATAGGAGTATCACAGGTTCAAGGACAGTTTCTGCTAATTAGCAAGATTCTCAGCAACTTAGTGAGACTGTTTCAAAATAAAAAGTAAAATAGGAATAGGGGTGTAATACAAAGGTAGAATGCTCCTGGGTTCAATTTCCAGGACAAACAACAACAACAACAAAAAAAAACCAGAGTTAAGGATTTGTAGTGACCAAATAATTATTAAACTGATGGGCTCTGATCCCAAGATACTATCATATATTTTCAGTTAAGTAGAAATACTATGCATTTGTTAGATTTAAAGAAATACATATATTAGGACCTGAACTTTCTGCTACTTGTGAGTAAAAAAAAAAAGTGCACTTAGGAGTTTCATGGCATACGGCAATGTTACCTCATGTCCTTGTCATTGATGACTTCAATTACTGGACAGGCTACTTTCTTTCTACTTAAATAAACTCTTTCCAGAAGAGGTTCCAGCCAACCAACATTACATTCCACATGAGAATCTAGGAATGTCAACACATCACCTATAGAGTAGAAAAAATAAATTTCATTTGACAATACGATATGCCAAGTATGTATACCTCATATTCGAAGACATCCAGTGCTGCTTTAGAAATGTGGTTGTAAAGACAGTATTCATCTCACTGAATTCCTGATCCCTATAATGTCTTACTATAATGATATGAAGAAATTTTGTATATAGGAGTTTTTGGGACAAGCTTCATTTACATTTGGAAATTAAAACTATTTAAACTGGGCAGCAAGTCTGTAGACTACTAGTAATACTAATACTTAGTATTAAGAATAGTTTCTAAGCTGGGTGGTGCTGCACACTTGTAATCCCAGTACTTGGGAGGCTGAGACTGGAGGATCCGGGTTCTCGGCCAGCCTCAGCTACTTAGCGAGGCCCTCTTTCAAAATAAAGAATAAAAAATAGGGCTGGGGGCATAGCCCAGAGGTAGAATGCCCCTGGCTTCAATCCCCAGTACCGCAAAAAAAAAAAAAGAATAGTTTCCAAAATCCCTTCTAAGGAAGGTGGGCACCATTAACTCTGGAGGTGACAAACAACAAGGGCCTCTGCTTTTCAGAAGACCAGACTTTAAGATTAAGAACTTGGGCATAGGGATGATGAAGAGGAGAAATCACTCCACATAATAAAGATTAAAAAATATTACAGCAGCAGAACTTGCAAGACTAGAAGTTACTTTTAGAAGAGTAAGAGTTACTAGAGAGGGGTCAGTGGGAACTATTGCTTAATGAGTATGGCGTTTTATTTTGGCAAAATGAAAAGGGTTCTGGAAATAGGCTGAATTGTAGTATGTGTATTCTTCACACTACTGAACTACACAGTTAAAATGATTTGTATGGAAAATCTTATGTGATGTGTATTTCACCAGTTAAAAAATAGTTACAAAAAACCCAAAAAAACCAAAACCAAAACAAAAAACTTGGAAGACAGAAGCATTTATAGGAACGTTTTCCTCCTATTGGTTATGTGAAGTAACCCTCTTTTCCTCCATTGTAGCATATGCAGTGATTTAAATGACTTTATACAAGTAGAGTGTGTGTGTGTGTGTGTGTGTGTGTGTGTGTGTGTGTGTGTGTGAGAGAGAGAGAGAGAGAGAGAGAGAGAGAGAGAGAGAGAGAGAGAGAGAGAGAGAGAGAGAGAGAGAGACTAATAATACTGTGATTAATCAGCCCTGACCCAAATCCCGTGTGTGATCTCTCAGGCCCAACCACAGGTAATTAGGTAATTATGGAAACTCTATCTGGCAGGGCTCATGAGGGAAATCCACCTGCCCTACTGTGTGTCTTCATATGACAACTGATTCTAGAGAGCCATTGCTCCTGTCCTGCCTATCAAAGTTTGAAATCCTACTTGGGCTTTTGACCTTCTAATTTACAGCATGCGACTGATTGGACCTGATCTTTCTGTTTGCATCAGATTCAGAGGAAGACCCTACCAGGCCCTGGAATCTGAATACATGGCAGATGTTGCTTATGGTAAGGAGTTACTGCTTGGTCACCGATTATCTTCTAGATGACTCTATCAGACTTTTAGAGGGACTGATATATTCTTGACTCCAAATAGGCTGCTTGGCTCCTATTTCTGCATGTCCTTGGATTTCTGACCTCATCCTTGCCTGTTGCTTCCCTTTTCTTTGAATCTTAATGGTGAAATCTTTGAAGAAGAGTAGCTGTTAAAGCTTGTCAAACTCAGGTTGGTTTCTTATCTTTCATATCTTTCTTTGGCTAGGGCATTTCAAAAAATATTTCTGCCTGGTATCTTTGTTGGTCTCTGATTTGTAGGACTCTTCAGGCCCTGAGCAGTCAGTCTCTGGCTCATCTTTACCTGTGTGGGCTAGAGACTGTCTGGGGGAGTTTGAGAGGACTTACTAGGACAGCCAGCCTTGCTCAAAGTCAGCCCCTAAATTATATCCTCAGCTGAAGCTGGAACAGAATCCTGAAATCCCTGAATCCCTCACAGGGTGAGAATTTTTCAGGGACATTGGATGTATCTGTAGGCAAGGCTCTAACTAACCCTTTCCTGGCACAGCTTTCTGCTTTTGTCCAAACTCTCAGGCATCCACAGTCCAGTAATGCTGCTCAAAGTGTGGGCCACAGACCCCACTGTCTACAGGAGATGGGAAAAAAAGTCCAGCACAACTGTTCTGAAACTTTAAGCAAATGCCAGAGGGGTTTATTAACTTGTTGTTTATTTACTGTTTTATATATACAGTCATCCCTCAGCATTCACTGGGGATTGGTTCCAGGATCCCCTGTGGCTAGCAAAACCTTCAGATGCTCAATTTGCTTACATAAAATGATATAGTATTTCCATAAAGCCTACACAAATCTCCCCATATGCTTAAAATAATCTCTAGATCACTTCTAATACCTATTACAATGCAAATGCTATGTAAATAATTGTTATACTGTATTGTTTGGAGAATAGTGACAAAAAATGTCTGTATAGAAGCAATTTTTAAAATATTTTCTTTCTTTCTTTCTCCTTCCTTCCTTTCCTTCCCTTCCCTTTCCTTCCTTCCTTCCTTCCTTCCTTCCTTCCTTCCTTCCTTCCTTCCCTGAGGATTGAACCCAGGGGCATTCTACCTCTGATTTATTTATTTATTTAATTTATTGCAGGAGATTGAATCTAGGGGCATTCTACCTCTACACTCCCAGACCTATTTTTCTTTTTGAAACAGGATCTCACTAAGTTGCAAAAGGCCTCACTGAATTGCTGAGGCTGGGCACAAATCTGCCATCCTCCTGTTTCAGCTGCCTAAACACTGAGATTACAAGTGTGTGCCACCACACCAGGCTTATTTTTTACTTTGAAACAGAGTCTCACTAAATTGCTGAGACTGGCTTCAAACCTGTGACCCTCCAGTCTCAAACTCCCAAATACTGGGATTACAGGCATATACCACCAGGCTGGGCTTTCAAATATTTTCAATCCACAGTTGATTGAATCCATGGACACAGAACCCAGAGATATAAAGGGATGTTGTATTTATATACATATGCATATTATATGCAATAAAATAGGCTTTGTATATATACTATTTTAAGTTCTTTTTAAGGTAATTTATTTTTATTATAATTTACAAAGGAATAGGTCCACAAAAAATTAGAAATTAGGAAAAAAAGTCCTTTTCAGATGTTTCAAGAAGTATCTCTCCACTTTGTAGTGGCAAGCAATTAAGATACAGCTAGCTGGGCTTTCTCAGGCTGAGATTTGTAACCCCTTAGTGCAACACTAAATAAATTTAGTGATATTTTCCAGAATCTAAAAAATAAATAACAGAAAAGATGATACTAGAATCCATTGCACATTATTTGATGAAATGTCTATAGTAGTTATGTATGCAATAATGTAAAATTTATTTCCTAACATGAGTCATGTCAAAATAGTTTGAAAATTATTGCACTAAAACTGAGCTAAGTTCTCAATGAATGAGGAACAAACTTAGATTTTTTTATATTTAGATTTGCTAAACTCATTGTGGATGTAACTGTCGCTCATTGCAACTGCTTTGAATCAAGTCATCTGAATACACCCTCCCATGCTGTCTAACAGTACGGACTCTTCTAGAGGTCATTACTATCATACTTTGTGCTACATGCAGACAAAGAGAAATCTTTTGATAAGCAGCACATTTTTAGTCCTGAATTCATCAACTTTCTGCACTTACATGGGCATCTCACACTTACATGGGCAGATCTTAACTAAGCTGCAATCCCAAACCTACTACACTAGTTCTGGCCCACTAAACACCAAGTGTTCAGATTCCAATCTCAGGACTTGTTTTTGAACAAATCTCTCATTCTTACTCTCTTCAAACTTACCTGATGGCAAGTCCTGTAGGCTTCATGTCCACAACACATTATGAAACTGCTTCCTTCAGGTGCCCTGGTGCCTTCTGATCCTGTACCACTACAATAATAGTGCCCTCGTTGGTTTCTCTATTTCTTTTCTCATCTCTCTAATATCCATTCTGTACATGGTGGCCAGAGTAAACCTTTTTGTGTATGCATGGGGCAGGGTGGGGAGGTAACAAAAGAGACCTCAGATAAAGGAGTAGAGACTCCAGTGGAGCGATGGAGGGGGTTTATGGGAGAGAGGAAGGGGGAGGGAGATTAAACGAAAGTAACAGTTTAAAATAATGCTATGTACATATATAAAATTACCAAAACCAATCTCAATGACATGTACAGGGAAGGAGAGAGAGGAGGTGGGATCTGGAGGGAAACATCCAAGTATTGAGTGCTGACCAGGGGATGAGAAGTAAAAGGTACATTAGAACAGAAAGGCAAAGGCAAACTTTTATACAATTTTGTGTATCATTTAAGGAGTATAGGCATTATTCAATGCAATGTGAAATCAATGAAGGACATTAAACAGGAGAGTTAAATTGCCTTGTTTCATTTTATTTTTATACTTAACAAAGTATTCAAAGTTAATGTCACTGACAGTAGGACAACCTGACACTGTGTGCTTCTTGGTATGAAGCAATAAAAAGTACACAATTTTTATCATTTATGTAGTAGAATTTTGTATTCTACTCATAACAAAGCACTTAGCCTGTTTATCACAAGGAAAGAGAAAATTTTGGAACATAGTCTATTGTACTAAGAAAATGGCCCAGACTATTAAAAAACACAACAATAATTACAATGCACTAATAAAGAACATACAATAAATGTTGACACAGTGTGTGGAACTGGTTGTTTTAGGCTGAGAAATAAAGGAGACCAGACAATCACATGCAGTGCATTATTTAGATCCTGAATTAATTAATTAGTTAATTTGTTTTGGTGCTGGAGATTGAACCCAGGGGGATTCTACCTGTGAGCTATACCCCTAGCCCTACCTATTTCATTTTTATATTTTGTAACAAGTTCTCACTAAGTTGTGGAGGGTATTACTAAATTGCTGAGGCTGACTGTAAACCTGGAATCCTCTGGTCTCAGCCTCCCAAATACTGGGATTACAAGAGTGTACCACCATGCCCACCTTAGATCCTGAATTTAAAAAAATGGAAGCAGTGATAATATTTGTGAAGAAACTTTACAGTTATTTGGTGTTATTTAATAGTGAAAGTTATGCTTATTTAAGAAAATGTCTCTATTCCCCAGTGATGCCCATTGAAATACATAGAGGTACAGTGTCATGATGTCTGTAAATTCCTTTTCAAATGTTCAGGAAAAAAGTTTGTGTGTGTGTGTGTGTGTGTGTGTGTGTGTGTGTGTGTGTGTGTGTGTGTGTATGTATATGTGTATAGAAGCATATCTGTGATACACATATTTCTAAGGTTAAAAATTGGTAAAATCAAGTAATGGAGATACGGTTGTTCATCACACTATCCCTGCATGTTTGAGAAATATATTTAACTAAAGGAAAAGTATAATGAAAACAAAAGAATGAGTAGCTTACCTGTTGCATTCTGTGCCCCTGCCAGCCTGGCTCTTATTAAGCCATGTCTTTCCTTGAGGTGAAGAATTCGAACTTTTGGAAACTGAGACATATATTTATCCAAATTATCTTTTAGGTAGTCTATGTCAGGTAAGAATAAATAAATAAAAAAATTTGTTAACTAGGTCCTGTATCAGGGGTGCCAGGGCAATATCAAATTCCCAAAACTATGCAACTATTACAGTCACTAAATTTTATTTCTTGGTCCATATTTTAATTTCTAATGTCATTTTCTTGGAAGATTTTTTTCCTGGATTCAATATTGTATAAGCTGCCTAGTTTCTCAAACCCCAGGAAAGAGGGCAAGCAATGTGTACAAACAGGAAAATTTGCAGAAGCTGGTGCAACTTTGGTTGGTTGACCACTGTCATTCCCTGCTCTCATATCCCCTCAATCAGACTTTTCTTCTCTTTTTAGATAGCAATAGAGGAATCAAGCTAGAGGAAAATTGGAGGGATGGGGTTAAGGATATATGTATGTGATTTGCAGTCTTTTCTGTGTATAATTAATCTATTGACAGCTATCCCAAGTAGGAATGGCTTCTTGGAAGACGTTTGCAGCTCATATTCCTACTAACTTCATATTCTTTTTCTTAAAGAGGACCCCAAAAGCCACCCAAGTTTCATGTCCACAAAATCTACATCTGCCTCTTAGAAAATAACTTTTTTGAGGCTTAGTAACTGGATACGATTTCTGTTTATTCTTCAAGGCCACTTTCAACCAGTTTTCCTGTGGCATCTCATTGCTTCTTGAGCTCATTGTGATTACAGGAGGAAGCCTGATGCCAAAGAAACCATTCACATTACTGTGGTCACAGATCATGGCCAAGTGTTCTGGTAACATTGCCATCTCTTTGCATTTCCTAAAATTCATGAAATGGGTTGCATTTTGGTAATTTATATTGTAATAGTCACTGGACCCATGAGGTCACATAAGCAAATTATTTGACATCCCAAATAGTGAGATTTGTCATTGCAGTAAACAAATACAAACTTAAAGACCCTGGTGGATTCTGCCTTTGAACTCTGTTGGAACCACATCTCTCTTTTCCCATTGGAAAGTGTTTTCTCCACACTTAACTGATGTATAATCTGCCTTACTCTTGAGGAATAAGCCAAAGGACTTCCGTTTCTTTGCTCTCCATAGAGTTTAATTCTAGTTATTATCAGTGGAAAATATTTCTAGTAACATGGACCATTTGTTTATTAGATTCCATGACAAAAGACTTGTGCAATTGTGAAGGAACATCTTCTTAACTCTGATATTTCATCTCTAAAGAGATGTAGTTGCAAAATCACTCCTACATGGCAGAGGAGTCTCAGCTGGGAGGAAGCCTGAGGAAGCTAGCTAAACAAAGCCCTGGGTAACTTTTAATATCCCACAAATGCTTAGACTTATGCCTCCAAGTCTCCACATGATACAATGACTTAGCATTATATAAACGCTTATGCTTCCTCAAATTAGCTTGTAACTTCACCATCCAAATTGTTTGTTGCCTCCTACCAAATATTGATTTTCTAGAGGAAAACTTGAGTGGTTTTCTTACCTTTGGTGCTGAAGTCATCCACCAGCAGGATCTCCTTGATGAGGTGGGGAGGCGAGCGGTTGAGGACACTGTGAACAGACCTTAGGAGAGTGGACCACACCTCATCCACAAAGCACATGATGACACTGGTAGTTGGGAGGTTATTGTGAACTAACTGCTCTGCACACCTGGACGGGATATAAGCAAAGCACAAGAGAAGTGCCAATGAGATTCAGAAGCACACTTCTTCAGATATAGTAGAATGAAGTTTGGAAAGTTAAATGACTTACCCAAAGGTATTCACCTAGAACTCACATGTGAACAAACACAGATTTCATTCCAATGCTCCATGATGGTGTTTCTGTACTAAGAGTATGGGTTTTGGAATCAGATAAATATGTGCTCAAATATTAGATCCCCCTAATTATGAGATTGAAGAAGTTATCCAACTTTTCTGAACCTTAATTTTCCACTAGTGGATCAGAAGTTAAAAATCTATTTATAAGAGCTGGGCGTGGTGGCGCACGCTTGTAATCCCAGCACTTGGGAGGCTGAGACCAGAGGATCTGGGTTTGAGGTCAGCCTCAGCTACCTAGTGAGGCATTCCGAAACTTAGTGAGACCCTGTTTCAAAATAAAGAATAAAAAATAGGACTGGCGATGTAGCTTGGAGGTAGAATGCCCTTGAGTTCAATTCTCAGTACTGCAAAAAAAAAAAAAAATCTACTTA
Source organism: Graphiurus murinus (assembly GCA_004027655.1). NCBI lineage: Eukaryota > Metazoa > Chordata > Mammalia > Rodentia > Gliridae > Graphiurus > Graphiurus murinus. Next base: position 19,351 of record PVLC010007489.1, on the reverse strand, counting down.
TAAGATTAAATACATACATAAATTTCACCTATCAAATAACATGACTATACTTTGCATATTCAATAGATAATAAATAGATAAGAGTATAAACTATAGGGGATAAAATCACATTGGCTTGGCACTTTATGTAGAGTTAGTAAAGTAGCATTGTGTATAAGACTTAATTCAGTATTCATGACAATTGCTAGAGGTATATGTTATTATACACCTAGTATATATTTGACGTATAGCATGCATTTAAGAAATGTGAGGCAAATCCATCTATATTTTGTGATTTCAGTGGTTTCCTAAAATGGTTAGTTGTTAAAATAATAAACAGAGCCTTAGAACAATATACATATCCAACCTTTAACCCCAGAGAATTAATTTAAAGAGCTTGCATGGGGCCTGACAATCTGTGTCTTAAAATACTAAAACTAAGCCAGGCATGGTAGTACACACTTGTAATCCCAATACTTGGGAGGCTGAGACTGGAACATCCTGGTTCGCGGCTAGCCTCAGCTACTTAGTGAGGCTCTCTGCAACTTAGTGAGACCCTGTTTCAAAATAAAGAATAAAAAATAGGACTGGGGTGTACCTTAGAGGTAGAACACCCCTGGGTTCAAGAAAAACAACAATAAATGAAAGAATGACTCATAAGTCATTGATAGGCCAGTTGGGAAACTTAAGGGCTAAGATAAAGTTAAATTACTCACCTATTGTTTTTGAATGAGCTTAAAGTTAAATTGAGGGCTGATATGATTTAGTGATGAAGTTTCAAGTAATGTAAAATCAAATGAGCACATTTTTATTAGGTATCTTGATCTAGTGATCAGGTATCTAGTGTTAAAATAAAATAGTGGACTTTCTAAACTAATTGTATTCTACACAAATAATCCATGAATTGGCATTTCTGAATAATATGTGATATTCTTGACTTCGCTTAACTGCTGTATAGGTTTCTTGTGGCTGCTGTAACAAGTTACTAGAAATTCTGTTGAGCAGTTTCTTCCCCAATTTATCTCTTCCCTCTTGCATTTTTTTTTTTTAATTGCTTCTTTTTTTTTTTTTTTTTGCGGTACTGGGGATTGAACTCAGGGGCATTCTACCTCCGAGCTATACCCCCAGCCCTATTTTTTTATTCTTTATTTTGAAACAGGGTCTCACTAAGTTGCGGAGTGCCTCACTAGGTAGCTGAGGCTGGCCTCGAACCCGGATCCTCCTGTCTCAGCCTCCCGAATGCTGGGATTACAAGTGTGTGCCATCACGCCCGGCTTCCCTCTTGCATTTTACTATAACAGAAAAAACGATACCAAGTCACACCTTCAAAAATTTGCTTGGTCCTCTTCTTAGCTCAATATTCATTATTTGTAGTTCTGCCAGTTTTCACATGGCAGTAGGGCATAATTTAGCCAAGGTCATTGTCATTATGTAACACACATTATCTTTCTACCAGTTCTCAATAAGGCGCTCCAGATTTCTTCCTGCGCCCTTACTTGAAGCACTTAAAGTTGTTCTCTTTTTTACCAACATTCTTTCATGACAACATATATATTCACAGAGATGATACAGCTCTCACCCCCTTCAAAGCCCTCACCAGCAGCATCTTTAGCAGCCATCTTTCTATAAACAGTATCTCCAAGACAATCTAGACTTTTTCTATCATGATCCTCAAAATTGTTCTAGCCTTTGCCTATTTATCTAACACTCAATTACATCTTTTGTTACATAAGATAGTATTCACTCTTTTGCAATGTAAGGTAATGCCACAGGTTCTGGAAATTAGGAACTATATCTTTGGAGGGCCATTTCTGGCAGCCTGCCTATGGAGCTCAGAGAGAGGGAGGGAGCAAGGGCCCTGGTCTCATATCACAGACACCAGAAGAAAGAAGAGAGAGGAAAGAGAGGAGGAGCCACATATAATCCCCAAGACCACACCCCAAGGGCCCTCCTCACTCAAGCCTCACCTCCAGTTTAGCTGACTATTCTCTATGAGGGCTAAAGGAACATTCTAAATCTAATCATTACAGTCATCAGAGCAGAGAGGCAGAAAGGAAAGGTTGGTAGAGGATTTTGAGAATGTCCGCACAAAGTGGTTAAATGTTCTCTCATGGGGTCTGGGTGTGTAATGAGGAAATAAAGGTAAGAGTTTAATAGCCTGCATGAAGGGAAGGAAGAGAAGAAAACAGTGACTTCACATCTCCAATTTTATAATGTAAATTAATGAAAAATGCCTAGTTCACACTTAAATGTTCTTTCAACATTTGGTGCAGAAAAAAAAAATAAATCAGTTCTAAGAAGCAAAGGTCAGCTACACAAATTCTGTGTGAGTCAATAGCTGTGAAATCCTAAGAGTTACTTTATGGTTAAAATTTGGTTGACTTTAGAAATATCCAGTGACAAATCAAAATATATATAAGTTTACCAAGTAGGTTTATACAGACGACTCTTCTTGTATTATGAATCAATAGATTTAGAGTCTGTTTTAGAAAAAAGTTCTAAGAAATATAATGAATGCTAGGCAGTTTGAAATTGGAGAAAGGAAAAACTCAAATATTTGACATATTCAGGTAAGGCTTCTCCAATCACCAAATATCAAATCCTCCCTTTCCCCCAATGTATTATGGTTCCTCAGTTTCATCATTAGAAGCCAATATAAGTAGATCATGAAGGATTCAGTTAGATATCACTATCCCCCCAAATAAGTAGACTCTCTGACAATTAGTGACAAATATTTCAGATGTGTTTAAGGAATCATGTTTCAGAAGGCTCTGGGGAAGATGACATGTTACAGATAATGCTGGTGCCTGATAAAAAATAGTATTAAAAGATTTTAGGGGGAAGAGAGGAACAAAGACATGGCAGAGGTTTCAGATGCAGCTTCAGAGTGTGCCTTGGTTTTGGTGACTCAGATGTCAGGCTACTCTAACAGTTATAAGGCCCCCATCTCTTGCATTATAAAACAGGTTAGGCATGTTTATAGGTTTCTGGAAAAACAGCATGCTCTTTTTGTTCACAGGCACAATGGGTCAGACCAGAAAGGCTTTCAGATTATTAATTGTTGTACCAGTTGTATGTATTGATAGTCTTCTAGTTTCATCTAGTTGTTTCCATAGGTTGAAAATACCATTTCAAATTTTTCTGCATTGTATCCCTACTAGTCTTACCAGCAATCCATTTACTCTTTCTCATGGAAGTCCTAGTCACACAGCAGCAGTACATGCCCACCTGGCTGGAAGTACGCACCTTGGAGGACAGCCTACTCTACTTCCAATACCCATCATTTGCCACCCTCAGTAGTGTTGCACCAGTGGCCCACCTCTTATCCTCTCCATGTACTGCAAAACCTATGTTACCACATCCAACTTATAATCTCTCTCATCCCAGTGGCATAGTTCACCAAGTCCCAGTGGGCATAAATCCCTGTCTGTTACCATCCCCAACTATTCATCAGACTCAGTACAAACCAATCTTTCCACCACATTCTTACATTGCAGCATCACCTACATATACTGGATTTCCATTGAGTCCAACAAAACTCAGCCAGTATCCATATATATGAAAAAATAAAAATAGTATATTGAGGAAGCTCAATGATACAAACATGTGATAAAAAATAAAAACATGGTATTTAATAAATATTAGCCATTGCACAAGAAAATTATTTTTGAATCATGTAGACTTGGGTGCAATTTAAGCAACTTTGAGCTTTAAAGAAATTTCACTTTTAATGTGTTTTGCACATTTGGTATAACTTGTCTTTGATCATGTTATTTTCTTATGTAGTAACTCTAGACAGGTGACTTATGGGACCAGAAATCCAGTTTTGCTCCTGCTATTTTTTATAAAATTGCCTTCTAACTAGTGCAAGACACGTCCACATTTGGGAAGCCATTCTGTGTACAGACTTAGAGCAACAGATGCACATGTGTCAGAATTACAGCATACAAGTGAATTGTATTATCTGTGTCTTAGTGTATAAGTGTTGGATCACTTAACCTAAGAAATTGAGCTATTGTTCTTTACATTTGCATGTGTCTTTTGCATGGGCAAAATGTTGCCTAGACTTTGCTCTTAATGTTGTTCTAATAATCTCAGATGCATTGTAAACTGTTTCCACACATAGTGCCTTAAATATTTGAGGTTGTTAATGTTATTACCTATCTATAAATGTTGAGGACTACAGCACTTAAAATACAGACCTACTCTTTAGGTTTTTTTTCGATAGATTAATGTTCATTCTTGGGTTTGTGTGGTATGATTTCAGATAGTAGCTGCTTTTTCCTTATTAAGAGGGCAGCATGTTTGCTATAGCTGAATTCTGCTGTCTGATTTTTCAGAATGATCTAGCTTCAAGAGAAGCAAGCAGTAAGCAGTGCTTAAGAAAAATTGATACAGTATCTAATGAATAGTTGATAACTTTCACAGCACAGCATTTTATATACTGTTAAGTGAAACTGCAATACAATCTAAGTTTATTTTGAAAGTGTTTGCTATATAATTGGACTTAAAATAAATTGTTTAGAGGTGCAGTAGGCATGACTGGGTAGATAATGAAAGAAAATGCAAAACGCTCATTGATTCCTGACGTGGTTTCATCTTAGCTTGTGCAAACCATGCAGTATTTAATAAATAGTAGCAGAATATTTACTATTGAAACTTGAAAAGATGTGAGTTCTTTGTGTGCAATTTTCATTTATGCATGTGAAAGAGTTTTTGTTTTGGATTTTTTAAAAGTATTTTTACATTGTAGTACTTGTTTTGCTTGTTGGTGGTGTTTGCTTATTTAATACATTCTGTCAGGGACAGAAATTACATTTTTTTCCTAGGAAGTGTGTCTTGGGTCCTCCCTCGCCTTCTCCTTGGTGGTGATGTTTAAATGAAGTTGCTTTTACAGCACCAAAGAATTAATCATTTCTTATATAAAAGGTAGCTACTTTTTGCATAGACCTCAAGTATACTGTAGTGTAGAGGTGGAGTTTAAGGAAAGGTATTAAACTGAGGCTGTGTTTTAGCTTACAAGCAAGTAATAAATTGTATCATTTATCTTGAATGTATCATAGATAAACTGCTATAGATTGCCACTTCAGATAGCTGTGAAATTAGGTGATTAACTAGTTGTTCTTTAGCCTTCTAATTTCTGTATAAGTCTAATTACATGTAACAGAAGTTGAGGTTTTGATTTTTTATTTTGCTTTTCTGTTTGAAGTGTCATTGTAACTACTGTATTGTAAATGATGGAGAATAATTACATATGTTATTTTGGGGTGTGTTATTTGCATCAGTATTTTATCTCTATTAATGTTTGTGCTCATCACTGCATATAAAAACCTTGGATGTATCAATGTAACTTAATTTTTTATTTTCATACTGGCATTGTGGACACTTGAGAAAGCTGTATCTTGCAGGCATGACTTAACTTTTTTTCCTTAAAAATCTGGAATATAATCTTATAGCATTTACTGGGATAAGCAGTACAAAGTATTTTGAGTGTAAAACTCTCCAAATGTTTTGGATTTATAGCATTTCTTTAATAAATGAATTGCATACCACTAGTATAGCTCTAGTACAGCATTGACAATAAGCTAATAAGGATAAACTTTTCTTTACTCCATTAACACAGTGTTTTATTTAATAATCATCAATGAAATAAATGTACCAGAAATTGATTTTAAAAATTACAGTATTAGATCATAAAAACCAGCAGTACATTTTTAGTCACTCTGAAAATGAAGGACTTAATTTTCCCCACAAGTTTCAGTGTTTTTAGTAATCAATTCTACACATTTTATATAATGGAAATATATATATATATATATATATATATATATATATATATATATATATATATATATAATACACATAAAAAGGAGTAGACTAAGATTAATTTAAAAGATTATTTACAGATGACACATTTATGGAGTTACTATTTGAGTAAGTTTGCTGCCCTCCACAGCCTTCTAATTTTATTTATATGGTCTGGCAGATTACTGGTATCTGTTCACTTCTTGGAAAAGAATCATTGCTGGCAACGGATGTTTTAGAAACACCAGTGTAAAAGATTGATTATATCACAATAGGTTCAAAACCGGTACAGTTTTCTTTTTGTTCAGGGTCGTGTTGACAACCCTGAAATGGCATATTCCAGGTCCAAGAGTGAAAAATTTAAATTGACATGGCAAAGGTCAACATTTTCATACTACAGTAGAAATATTTGGGTCGTCTCACCATAACTAACCTACTTTTCACCGGTTCTTTTTTTTTTTTTTTTTTTTTTTCAGTACTGGGGATTGAACTCAGGGGCATTCTACCTCCGAGCTACACCCCCAGCCCTAGTTTTTATTCTTTATTTTGAAACCGAGTCTCACTAAGTTGCGGAGTGCCTCACTAGGTAACTGAGGCTGGCCGGGAACCCGGATCCTCCGGTCTCAGCCTCCCAAATGCTGGGGTTACAAGCTTGGGCCACCACGCCATGCTTCACCGGTTCTTTTGAAGCTGAAGTCTGACACAGTGTATCAGAAGGCATGTTTTGTTTTTTTTTTTGGCGGTACTGGGGATTGAACTCAGGGGCATTCTACCTCCGAGCTATACCCCCAGCCCTATTTTTTATTCTTTATTTTGAAACCGAGTCTCACTAAGTTGTGGAGTGCCTCACTAGGTAGCTGAGGCTGGCCATGAACCCGGATCCTCCGGTCTCAGCCTCCCGAATGCTGGGATTACAAGCGTGCGCCACCACGCCCGGCTCAGAAGGCATGTTGCAGTTACATACATTGCTTTTAATTGTAATCATGGGCTTTCAAAAGTGTTTAAAACTTAGACATTTCAGAATCCTGCTGAAGTCTAAATTTAGCGTATTGACAAAATAATTCGGATATTTATCCTCTTCAAAACCATTTTTATAATTTTTTCTTTTAGTTTTAATGCTTTCTTAAATAAAACACTGCATGATTTCCAAGTTGCATATTTGCATACTATTTTAATTTCTAAATTACTTTTTATCAAATATCCTGATATTTAGAGTTTTTTTTCCCTTCAGGGTGTTTAATTAAACATATTACTATATTAGCAGAAACTTTTCATTTAAAAAATCTCTATGGCTAATTTTAAACCTGGTTTGTGTTAAGTAAAAGTTAAATCATACACTGCAAGATGTAGGAAGATTTCTTTTAATGAACCCAATGATATAGATTTGATTACTGAGTTTGAACTGTTAACTGTTTAACAATTTTAGACTTATGGCTTTCTTTCTTTGATTTGTTGGCTTTTGCTTTTACTTCTATGCTACACTAGTTTGCCAGGTAGCAATTGCACTGTGCAATATTACAATAAGGACTGGGAAAATTTTTATGGATGTAATGTCTATTACAGTTTGCGATAGTATTTCTCTCTAGTTCTCAGTGATTTAAATGTGACCAAGCCTTCTGTACTTTTTCACAAAAAGTGGGTTTTCCAGGTGACTGTTTTGGTGAGTGTCAAAATAAGAATTTACTGTTGATTCACTTTGAATTAAAATATATATATTGCAGCAAAAAAAAAAAATCTGCATTGACCCAATTGAAATAAACTGTCTTTGCTCCTACTTTCCCATTGGAAACTTGGGGAAAATAAGAAATTTGGAAAATTTGAAACCTCCAAACCTATTTCATAAAGAGAAAAAATTAGAGACCCTTAAGTCTATTTTCCCAGCAGAAACCTTGATTTCTTCTGTATTATGAGGGGGAGGAATTATGGTTAAAATGAAGTTTAATTTATATGCAAGATATTTCTGGGTTTGTCAACTTCTTTAGATTAAAAAATCTTATTTTGGAGCTGTACATGCCTGTAATTCCAGTACTTGGGAAGCTGAGACAGGAGGATCACAAGTTCGAAGACAGCAACTTAGTGAGGCCCTGTTTCAAAATAAAAAAATAAAATTGGGCTGAGTGTGTAACTTGGAGGTAAAATTCCCCTTGGTTCAGTCCCCAGCGCCTCCCTAAAATCATATTTTTATTTTATATGCTTATTTATTACACAAGCTAGGTATTTAGTGTCTATAGGTTCTGTGCTCTACTTAAAAAGTAACACACTGTTTTGTTTGGGAGGAGTCTAGGTTTAGCTTACTGTGGCCAATTACTACACACAAATAGGAATTTTTTTTTTTTTTTTTTTTTTTTTTTTTTTTTTTTGCGGTACTGGGGATTGAACTCAGGGGCATTCTACCTCCGAGCTATACCCCCAGCCCTATTTTTTATTCTTTATTTTGAAACCGAGTCTCACTAAGTTGCGGAGTGCCTCACTAGGTAGCTGAGGCTGGCCATGAACCCGGATCCTCCGGTCTCAGCTTCCCGAATGCTGGGATTACAAGCGTGCGCCACTGCGCCCGGCTCACAAATAGGAATTTTAACATGTGGAATTTCACCATCCTGCACATAGGTGGTGCAGAATTATGGTAGGACAGAAAGATCTGGACTTGAGAAAGTGATGAGGCTGTAAGTTTAGGGTCCTTTGTATCACTTATTGATCACACAGCCGTGGGCAAGTCACTTAACCACCAGTACTTGCTTCCTCACCTTGAGGATGATGATTACAATACTTGCATCACAGAATGACGATGAAGACTTGATGAGGTATGAATATAAAAATACTTTGTAAGCTTCGTAGTGAAAAGCCCATGCGAGACAATGTCAATGCACATATTTTGACTGGCTATGCTGCCCTTTTCCAGGGTAGTTCTTTACTCTGAATCTATGAAGTGCTTAATAATTTATCAAGAAACTGAGGAAGTGCTTCAGTTTCTCAGCTTATGTGTGTTGAATACTCAACCACTGACCTGATTTGAATGCAGCCTACCAAATAAAGAAGGTTTCAAACCAGAAAGTTGAGGGAATAATACCATTCTCTCACTTCTATGTATTTTTCATTTTATTCCAACATAGTCCAAATATGCTATGCAGGGCAGGTCAACTCTGAGTCTTCAGAGGTGTAAGCAGAAAGCTTGAAGAATTATTACCTCAACTTCAATTACAATTTAAATACAGTCTTGATCGGAGCATTCAGGGGCCTTCACTCCCCAAATCTATCTTCTGGAGTCTCAGGAAAATTGAACACCCAGCTGAGGAGCTCTGCCTGGAATTATATTCTTTTCCCCCCAAACATAGAATTATTGGGGCTTCTTTGCCTCTCAGTGATAAGACGGTATAGAAATATAAAGATTTTACTTTTGTGTCTTGTTCCTTTTATTGGAGACTATCCCTAATACTCGGTCAAAATCCCCTGGTGACTAATTGAGGACACTTAAGTCATGCTCATCTTCCCCTCTCCACAAACTTTAGCCAACTGACCCTGTGGTTGCTGAGCAAGAGTGTATTCATCAAAGGGATTGGACTCAGGCTCAGAAATATGAACCACCAGTGTCAACACTCCCCACTTTAACAATAGTCTATTTTGAGCAGGCAGCTGTCAGGGTGAAACTGGGATGAGAGGGAGACATGTAGGAGACGTGGGATGAGATGGAAATAGTCCCAGGTGGAGGGTGGGCACCTCAGGTAGCTCTGTCTCCCCTGCTGTGCATGACTTTGGGCAAGTCATTGTCCTCTCACACCTCGTAGCATCAATGACCAGATGAATCATTTCTGAATCTTCATACAATATGAAAGATCTGTGACTTTCAGTACATTTACCCTCATGCACCTCTGACTTATGCATAAGGAAGAGAAGTGTTTTAATTTATAAGGAAACAAATGAAGCACAGGCTATAGCCTGTAGAAAAAGCACTAGAATTGGAAATTGGGAAATTTTCTTTGGAATCTCAAATCTGCTATTAGGTTGCTAGGACAGCAGATAGATCATTTGTTCTTTTACAGCCTTTAACCTTCTGGTTCTTCTTAGCTCAGTAACTTGAGGAATGGTGGGCCTATGAGTAAGTTACTTTGCCTTTCTCTGTGATTTTCCCTTCATCTGCCAATAAGGAGATGTGACAGCATGGCTGTTGTAAGGAGCAAATGAGATGATGTCCCTGAAGGATGGAAGGCCTCAGCTGCCTGACAGTGTGCCAGCTAGTGATAGGCAGTGAGCAAACATTGCCCAGAATGAAATGAACTGCCCCTCTGCGTTCCTGCCACAACCGGAAATGTGGCTTTCTCTGTGCATCTCACCTCGTCTGTAGGTTGAGCTGGGATGGTGACAGTATCTACCTTGAGGAATCATTCTCAGGATCAAATGAGAAGGCCTTAGTAAAGGCCTTTGCAAATATTCAGTTTCTTCCTATTACGATTTCTCACACATGTTCACCAGCCAACATTTTAGAAGCAGGGCCAACTGAAACAGTATTTGTGTTTGGCATACTATAGATGTTTTTCCAAGGGTACTCTAAAAAGCTCCTTTCATTTTTGAAAGCAAACAACAAAACAGAGGCTCTAAACATTGATATTTTCCCTGAATTTTCTGACTCGAGCAAAAAAAAAAAAAAATGGTTCCCTTCCTGAGAATTTCTGTTCTGAATGGGTCAGCCAGAAAAACCCAACAGGAAGTTATTTTCTAGGACAAGGAGACCCAGAACAATATTACATCAAGAGACAGCAAGAGTTTGATAAAATTAGGCTGATGGTTAAATTTGGCCCTGGTTTAGATAGGCAAATAAATCAGTGTAAATAGGTTTAAATTCCCACATTTACTAAATACTCTTTCCCAGGAGTATTTCTAGATATTTGACAGTATGCAGGTAAATGAGCAATCTGAGTTACTTTAACATTTCTCAGTTTTACATTAATTAAGCACTGTTTAACCATTTTTCATTTTATTTTTCATTAGAAGATTTTTTTTCACATTCCTCTTCTCTGATCATCTCTCTCTGTTATTCCTCTGCTTGTGGGGAGAATGTGATAAATAAAAGTATCCAAAGGCTCACTCACCATCTCTTGGCCATATTTAATCTTACTTATGTTATGATGAGCTAGCCTCCTTCCCTCCTCTTATTTCCTTCTCTCCTCATGACTTTTCAGTAAGACAGTACCACTGAGCTCTAACATACAAACACACAAAGGCTTACAAATGCACATGTGCACACTTATGCACACACACACTATTCAAAAAGCACAATTACATTGCTTTCACTCACAGGTATGAAGGCAGGAAACCCATCCTGGGTTTCTCTCACTGTCACTGATTTTTCAGGAAGATCTCATAGCTCTATCAGTCAGTTTCAGAAAAATATTCTCCAATAACTCTTAGTCACAAAAGTGCTCTCATTTATCAATTAAAATATTCATCACATGTAAAAATATTAATTCCCATTCAAATTTAGGTTTTTTTTTCTCCTATCCTGATAAACTTTTAGAAGCCTGAAGTCTGGGGGGGAATATGCAATTCGTTTATTTTCTCTTCCAGCTTTTCCATTTCCTTCTTTTCTTCCTCCTCCAGTAACTCATTAGTTACAGTTTTTTACACTGGCAGGGTCAAAATGAAGGTCTCAAAAAGTTTTCCTTTCCCCTCAGTAATTTAGACTGGTTTGTGGCAAGCACACAGTGCTATCTTTTGCTTTTCCTCCATGCTAAATGAAAACTCTCTGTAGCTGTAGAGGAAGGAAGCAAATTATTGGTTGACAGTCCCAGCTCTGGACTAAAAGAATAAAGCCCCATTTTAATTGCTTCATTGAGGAGCTTGCCAGAGTTCTGTAGGAAAAGCAAAGCACTAAAACAAGCAATTGAGTAACACCATAACATAACAGTTATAGGCAAGCACACCATAATTCTTATTGTACTTTAAAAACTAAATGCTGGCAGCAAAAGTTCTTTGAGTCATTTTTCTACGAATTCAGATCAGGAAATACACTCTTAAAGTAACTTCATTTTTAGAGTTCCATCTTGACTATAGCTGCAGGCCAAAAGACAAGCTTTTCCAAATAGAACTGCCCTGCATTTTTAATAGTTAGGACTAAATTTCAGCAAAACTGTGTGTGTGTGTGTGTGTGTGTGTGTGTGTGTGTGTATGTTTGTGTGTATGTGTGTGTATGTATATGTGTGTATGTGTATGTATGTGTGTGCATGTATGTGTGTGTGTGTACGTATGTGTGTGTGTGCATTTATTTTTACTCATGGAAGCAAACACCAATAATTAGGTGTAAGAATTGCAGGATTTTTTTATAAAAATAGTTTAAATATGGAACTTTAAAATAACTGTCAAAAGAGCATTATTTTAAGCATATTTTATAAGATAAAATTTTAGGTAAAGATGAGATGTTTTTCTTACTGATATAAAAATATTCCTGTAAATAAAACAGATTTTTCTCCCTTGAAAGTCATACATTAAAATAAAAACCAAAACAACAACAAAAATGTAAACTAATGAATAAACATTAATTAATAGATCAGAATGTTAAGCAGGACTTATTTACCTTAAGCCATATACTAATATGTTTTGTATATCAATATGAAAAATTAGAACATCATTATTAATTTACAAAATGACTTAGTACAAACTTCATTTGAATTGCTACCTCTTTTTTATTTTGTTAAGCAGTAGCAGTTTTCAAAAAGAACCTCAGGAGCCGGGCGTGGTGGCGTATGCTTGTAATCCCAGCATTTGGGAGGCTGAGACCAGAGGATCCGGGTTCGCGGCCAGCCTCAGCTACCTAGTGAGGCACTCCGCAACTTAGTGAGACTCGGTTTCAAAATAAAGAATAAAAAAATAGGGCTGAGGGTATAGCTCGGAGGTAGAATGCCCCTGAGTTCAATCCCTAGTACCGCAAAAAAAAAAAAAAAAAGAACCTCAGAAAAACACCCCTTTTAAATGTGTATTCTATAAACCTGTGTCTTTGGATTACACAGCATTGTGCTCAGTGGCAAGGAAGTATAGAGTGAAGTTAAGAATTGTTTTCTTCAGAAGCTTATAATTTCACCAAGAAGGCAAACCAGATGGTCAAGGCTCTAGTTAGTGAAAGGCACAAAACAAAATGTTTCAGTAACCAGGAGGGCTGCCTGCTATATTACGAATCATTGGAATTTAGAGGTCAAAACTATGTAATGGTCCAGGTGGGGGCAGGCTGTAGTTGGACTTTTGAGCAATGTTGGATTAGCACTTGTAGGAGAAAATGGTGAGAGCCATGTAAGGAGAAGGCAGAGGGAGACTGTGGGAAGAGACCTGTTAATAAAAAACATCAAGGAGCTGGGTGTGGTGGTGCACGCTTTTAATCTCAGTGCTTGGGAGTCTGAGACAGGAGGATCAAAGGTTTGAGGGCAGCCTCAGCAACTTAACTAGGCCCTCAGCAAACTAGCAAGACCTTGTTTCAAAATAAAAATAATTTTAAAAGACTAGGGGTATAGTTTGGAGATAGAATCCCCTAGGTTTAATCCCCAGTACAACAACAACAGAAGATGGTAATGAACATCAGTAGGACAGAACCATGAGACTGGTTTTCCTTGTGCTCAGGGCTCACCTTGAAGACAATAGCAGGTGCATCCTGCCAGAGCTCCACTGCACGGGGAGAAACATGGATCCCACCAAAGAGAATAGTATGAACAATGCTGATGGCAGACAGGAGTTCTTGAGCTTTTTAAATGGCCATGAGAATGCATCTCAACATCTTACAAATGAATCTTTGGGATTTAGGAGGGAAAGGCAGGCTTGGAAAAAGAGTCTTATTCTAGACCTAAGATGCCAATCCTGTTCTAGAATTTCAGTTAATTCATCCTTAAGTTATTAACTAGTAACTAGTTATTATCTTTGCTCAAGGGAACTTAGCTTAAATGAATATAGCAACTCTATGGGGCGTATCCTTTTTTATCATATATTCAATAAGCAGATATGATATACTAGTTACTCTCTTAATTTGTCTATATGGTAGATTTGGAGGAAACACAAAGGGCAGTAAGGGATATATTTCCTGGGACTCTTAAAATTTAAAAAGTGCCATAGGCTACTACTATAGCAAATTTTTAGGTCTATGTTCTTCCAGTTCTCTTTCTCTCTCTCTCTCTCTCTCTCACTCTCTCAAACACACACACACACATGCATGCACACACACGTGCATGCATGGATACATTCGCACACACACATTTTATCCTTATATTTTATAATAATTTTCTCTTTATGGTGACTTTTAAAAGTTTATTAATTTAAAAAATCTTATTGTGTGTTCTGGTAAGACACCTCAAATACTTTTTGAGCAAGGTGGAAAATAAAATCAAAGTAAAAAAAAACTTCAATCCCAACCTTTCCTACCCAATGAACCAAATAGTTTTCATTTGTATTTTCTTCTCACTTTTATCCAAATGAATACATAATGTGCATATATTTATAGTCAGAGAGATTGGATAAAATAAAAAAAATGAAGCTGGGCAGGGTGATGCACACCTATAATCCCAGTACTTGGGAGGATAAGACAAGAGGATCCCAGGTTCAAGGCTAGCCTCAGCCACATAGCAAGACCCTGTTTCAAAATAAAAAAATAATGTGAGATAGGGGGTGTTGCTCAGAGGTAGGATGCCTCTGTGTTAAATTCTCAGTATGAAAGGAAGAAGGAAGGAAGGAAGAAAGGAAGGAAGGAAGAGAAGGAAAGGAAGAAATGAAAAAAGAATCCTCTTTCAAGGAAAAGTGGCCCAGAAGGGCTGTAATCCTTGTAGGAACCCTTATCTAGGCGCGCTGGTCACTACCCATTACCCTTCACCCTATTGGCAGAGCAGAGCATCAGCCGGGCAGCTTGTCTGCAGTGTGCCTATATTTAGTAAGGTGGGTTGTGTGATAAGAGGAAGAGGGTTCGGCCCTGTGCTCTGACTCATCGTCTTGAGCACACGTGTCAGTTTCTTCTGCAGTTGGATAGAAGACAGAGTCTGACTGTAACTTCTACAGTCCAAATTATAAAAACTAACAAGTGCTGGGAGCTGTCAAGCTTTCTATAAATCACAGGGATGATAACATCATTACTACTTGCATTTGGCCTCACACACTGGCCCTCTCTCAGTTTGGAGTGGAGCTTGGGCTTCTGTGCTGTGTCAGATTCCTTCCCAGACTCCATAGCAGTCTGCCACACCACGATGGGCATTTTAACGTGCAGTACTTCAATGACTACTGTGTTCCCTTGCATCTTGTGTTCAAAACTCATATACCCAATCCTGTGATATATAGGATTTCAGATTACAGCTGGTTCAATATAACTTTTAGGATCTTTTTTTTGGGGGGGGTGGTAATAGTGAGAGATGAGAAAGAACACAATATAATTTTGAGTATGAATTTTAATCATTGCTCTTCAGTTACCAGCTCTGTGATCACAGGCTATTCAAGTTCCCACGGCCTCAGTTTCCTCATCTATGAGTGTTTTTGTATTCCCATCAATGTTATGAGTGCAACACAGTATGGGATGTGAATGGCACAGTTCTTGGTCTAAGCATACCTTTCATAAGTGGCTGATAGCTTTTTGCCAATGGCTGGAAATTGATAATGCCCTCATGGTGGCTCACTTTACAATGAAGAGGTTCCTCTTGTATGAAAATGATTCATCTACATGTGACTTCCTAATAGTAACACAGCTACATGTGCCTTCCTCATAAAATATAACCCAGATACCTAGATTACAAAGAGAAGTTTTCTACAAAAGCCAAACAAGGCTACTGCATAGATAATCCATGTGCTAAGTCTCAGTCTTGACATTTCTTACTTCTAACTTCCAGGCAAATATTGTCCAACTCAGAAAATTTAATATTAAGGCATACTTGGATCCTAATTACAATTAATAGGGTGTGGGTGTATCCTCATTTATTAGTGTGCTCAAAAGAGCCAGAAACCCAAGTATTTGAATCAGATCAAGTTTCTGTGATTTGATCCACCTTCTGGTATAGAGTTGTAGGGATTTCTTTAAAGAACTAGTTCAAGAAGGCCCCTTGGTCAGCTTTAGAGCTGTGCTACTTGGGGAAAATGACATAACTTCTGAGCATCCTCATCTGTTAATTTGAACCATACACCTGCCACCTTCTTTCTCAGACTCTTATCAAGTTCACCTATGTGTGAATAGGCTCTTTGTAAATGGTGAAACTCTACAAATATAAGTGCTTGCTATTATTACGCTCTGTAACTCCTGCAGGTGTTTGCTAGTTATCTAGTTATCAATGGACTTTCCTCAACATTATTATTCTGTGTGACTGAACTCCTGAAATGTCTATCATGCCCACTGAAGAAAGAATTAAATTTTAGAGAATAAAATCACTTCTTCCCTTGCTGTTATGGTTATCATTACTCTTGACAAGGCAAAATTCTGCTAATTAAGATATGATTCCAGGAAGACTTAGAAGATCCTTGATCTGTGCTCCCTTCCCAGATATGTTCCTGGTAACCTTTCTAACACTGAAAAATTTTAAAATTGAGAATTTACTCCATTGTCACTCTTATAATGAAGTTATACTTTACATTCCACCATTCATACATACATCTAATCATTTTAACATGTTTTCAACAAAAGAAAATAAGTGGAACCCAAAACAGGGCCAGAGAAGAAAACACAAGAAAGGAATGCAATGTATATGCTGATATAAGTTTTTTTTTTTCCCCTCTTTGTAGATGGTAGAATATTTGGTAGTACCTAATGATTACTGCTGTTTTTATTCTCTAGGTGACCAAAATCCACACAAAATTATCTAAAAATAAATATCCTTTATATAAGAGCCCAAAAGCTTAGCATTGAGGAGAGAGAAAAGAAAAGAATCTTACCCAGCAGGTCTTGTGTCTTCAATGGCTCTGTCTACTGGGATCAAATCACTAAGGTAGACATTGAAGTTTCCTTCTTTCCATCTTCGTTCTGCCTCCTTCTCCTTTCCAGGGGGAACAATTACAGGACGTCCAAACTGACCGGGAGCTTTGGGGTCCCTTGGAGAAAGTGTCACATCTACTCTTAACACTTGGTGCATTCCATGGTCTTCAGGTAAAGGGGTTTTTGTATGACTTTGATTGTGTTCTGCAGGCCGGGCCTTGGTGGTTAAGTTGATTCTTGCTGGCCTTAGTCCCCCTGCTAAGGCTTTTTTTGTTTGAAATACCATTGCTCTCTGCAACTCAAGTGAAGAGAAAGATGCCTCACTTCTGTTCCTGGAAGTGTGTTTATGTTGGCTTTCACCTAATACTGTAGGAGGCATAGTTTTGGTTTTAAAACTGGACACCTTTTTGGTATTTGCCTCCTCCTTAGTTATAATTACAACATGGCTTTCAGGGAAACTGAGTGTCTTCCCATGGGCCACTTGGGCTCCCTCATCCTTCGGCAAGCCTCCCCACTGTGTCTCATTCGTAGACTGCTTCCTTAAGCGGTTTGAATTGGCCATGAACTTGAAAAAAGGAAGACCCTTATTGACTTTGTGTTCGTTTGAATTTAGTTCTTTGCCCCGAATCTCAGTTTTATTCAAGGCCGTGGCATCTCCAGATTTTGTCACCATTGGGCTGTCCGGGCGTGTCCTCTCATTTGCTACTGCCTGTGATTTCCACTTTGGTCTGTCAGTTCTAAGAGTGACAGTCACATTCAGGTCTCCCTTAACTGCTTGTTCTGATGTGTCACCTTGGAGATGATGACTCTTACGGGCCTCCTGTTGCACATGGACAGGTCCTATGTGTACTGATGTTTTGACCACCGGAGTTCCTCTTGCCACTGGGAGTGGAGCTTTCCCAGCTCCCTGAGCTGTTGTTTGCTTTAGTGTGTCTTGGTGAGAGAATGCTTTAGCTTTGCTGACATTGCCCTCTGTCCCTGGGAGGGTCTGCACATGTGCAGGATGCCACAGGGGCTCAACTTGGCCCTTTCCCAGGACATTGTACGTTTTCCTTTTCCTCTGAGTTTGGTCCAAATGATCCTCCACCTGGTGCACAGTGACTTCAGTCTTTCTAGACTTCTCTTTGCCCCACGCCCCCTTCCCTGGTCTCCCTGGGGGAGGCCTTGTCTCTTTGATGCTGTTGTAAAGGATCTTCATTTGGTCTGGCTGAACTCTGAATCCCGTCTGCTCCCTCCTGGCCATGTCTTTCTTGAGGACCTGAGTGCTGATCTCACTGAATGAGAGGCGGAGAGCTGCCATGTCAAAGAGCAGCCAGATGACAGAAGCCACGAATATAAAGGCTAAGACTCGCCCACTTCCTCGGAAAAACTTTCGGATCTTGTTCATGGTACAGAGGCTTCCCTTGCAGCCTGCCCTCCCTTTGCGCCTGCTTACCTGAGGTGGAGAGAGAGATGAAGTAGCAGCAGAATCAGCAGAGTTGCCAGAAAGAGTCCCTCCCCTGCACACAGCAGGAAACAGCAGTCCAAGCTCAGTTCCTACTGCCTGTCAGTCTCTGCCTGCGTGGCATTTCACAGCAGCACATCTGTGCCTGCCCGGCCAGCCCTAGCTAAGCCCTGGTAAACAGTAGCCTCAGGGAGCTCCTGGAACAGTCAGTTGCAGCTGCAGGACAGTTCAACATGTCACTTGTCCTGTCTCCGTGAGTCAGTGTCCATCTTTCTCCAAGCCTAAAAGAGGTGGGGGCCGGGCTGGGGCTGTTGCTTCTCTCCTCCCAGTCTCCTCTGCATGCTGTAACTCAACACCACTTCTCATAAGGAAAACATTTCAAGCCATTACCCAGAAAACTTCATTCAGCTCTCACCTTCCGTGTTATGTGAGAGGGTGTGTGTTTTAAAGGCAATTAAACAGAAAGCAAGCTATCTAGCTTGGAGAGCATGTGTTCCTGGTTTGTAACCCCACCTACCCCACTCCTGCTCATTAACCCTGTGGTACCCAAGTACTCCAGTGCTCTGCCTGGGCAATTAATCTCTGGCCATAATGTGTCAGCTTTAAGAGGTTAATGCCTTAAAGAAGGAGGTCCAGCATATCCTCGGCATCAGCAGTGGATATTTGGCCATTGAGGAGGCTTCCTCAAAGGGCTATAAAAATGTTTCCTTGTAAGTCAAATATTCTTTCACTAAGCCATCTATTTGTAGATGTAAACTTAATTTGTCATGCTATAAAAATGTTTCTATGTAAGTCAATATTCTTTCATTAAGCCAATAGATTATCTACAAATAGATATTTGTAGATGTAAACTTAATTTGTCATACTGCTATAAAAGTTTCTAGATTTTTTGCTATGGTCTGAATGTTCATGTCCCCACCAGATTCATAAGTGGAGAACCTAGTGACCAATGTGATGGCATTAGGATTTGGAGCCTTTGGGAAGTAAATAGATTATGAGGATCCCTTATGAACAGGATTAGTGCCCTTATAAAAGGGGCTCCCGGGAGCTGCCTTACCCCTTCCACCAGGTGAGGACACAGCAAGAAAGCTCCTTCTAGGATTAAAGAAATGGGCCCTCACCACACAACACATCTCTTGGTGCCTTCAATTTGGACTTCCCAGTTACAGAAGTGTGAGAAAATGATGTATGTTGATTATAAATTACACAGCTTG
>PVLC010007488.1:0-63107 GCA_004027655.1 Graphiurus murinus | reverse complement strand
TTGTAATCCCAGCATTCGGGAGGCTGAGACCAGAGGATCCGGGTTCGAGGCCAGCCTCAGCTACCTAGTGAGGCACTCCGCAACTTAGTGAGACTCGGTTTCAAAATAAAGAATAAAAAATAGGGCTGGGGGTATAGCTCGGAGGTAGAATGCCCCTGAGTTCAACCTCCAGTACCGCAAAAAAAAAAAAAAAAAAATAGGGTTGGGGGTGTAGCTTGGAGGTAGAATGCCCCCAGCTTCCATCCCCAGTACTGCCCCCCCCAAAAAAAAATTGAAACGGAATCTCACCATAAATTGCTGAGGGTCTTGCTAAGTGGATGAGGCTGGCCTTAAACCTGTAGTCCTCCTGTCTCAGCCTCCCAAGAACTGGGATTACAGGGGTGCACCGCTGCGCTGAGCTTTGGGTTCCCCATCTCTGGATGGCCCGTTGTGCCCAAGCTCATCCTTCCCCTCTTTCCAGCCTCCTTGGGGGCCTCCTAGCCTCCAGTCGTCCCCTCCAGACCATTCTCCAGGCAACCTAGAGCTGGCCCCGCCCCTCCCCTCCTCCCCAGCCATCATGGGTGCTCTGACAGCTTCTCTGACATCCTGCCTACTCCTTCAGCTTCTCCAGCAGGCTGGTGGCACCCCGCCCCACTTCCAATGAAAGACCCAAACGGTCCCCAGAGGCCCCTTCTCCGTACCAGGACTTACAACGACCCAGTCACACGCAGGAGACGCTTCTTGATGCAACCACAGGAGGGAGGTTTTATTTAGAAACCAGCGCTGGGACCCAACTCATATCTCGCTCAGGAGTAGAGGAGTCGAGTCCCGAGCAGGGAATTTAGGCATTTTTTATAGTTTAAAATTGCATAGTCATACAAGCACAGGCATATTCGAGGGCGGGAAGTATGCACGTACATGATTGGATTATTTAAACTTTTAAACACAGCAAACCTATAGCATTTAAACATTCATCAAAAAGCGGGAAGCAGCTGGGTGTGGTGGTGCACACTTGTAATCCCAGCATTTGGGAGGCTGAGACTGGAGGATCCGGGTTCGAGACCAGCCTCAGCTACCTAGTGAGGCACTCCGCAACTTAGTGAGACTCGGTTTCAAAATAAAGAATAAAAAATAGGGCTGGGGGTATAGCTCAAAGGTAGAATGCCCCTGAGTTCAATCCCCAGTACCGCAAAAAAAAAAAAAGCGGGAAGCATGTCTTATCTATGGTATGTCCTGCTTTTCCCCCTGCCCGGGTCAAGCTGTTAATCAGGTTATCTGGGCCATCTGATCTTTACTTGGCCCTTTTGGTCTCCCCATGGGTACTCAGGGCTTATTCCAGTCTCATGGGCCTGCTCTCTCTGGGGGGGTTGCTGGGGTTATCAGTATTGCGGGGTTCCCGGAGTGGGTGGGGATCCTTACTCAGGCTTCTTCCCAGGGGGTGAGGTCGGCGAGCTCCAACTTATCAGACCCTGCAGGGTGCCAGTGTGAGGCGTACAGCACATCCTTGGAAACTTATTTCACTAAAAGGCAAACTCAAACTACTAATAATCCTGGCTAACTAAATTTATTCTTTCACCTCCACTCTCTGCCATTCACTAAACTGTTCCCTCACACCAACACGTCCTTTCCCCTCACTGGGCTGGTTGAGCCCTGCTCACTGCTCACCTTTAGCCCAGGGCCGCCGGCTCCAAAGCCTTTCTGGACCACACAGGCTGGGATGCTGCGTCTGTGGGTCCTGCCATACCCCAGCTTCCTTACAAGTGTCCTTGGCCCAGCACAGAGCAGGGCGCATGGCCTGGATGGATAGTTGAGCTGGTGCCCCAGTGATGCAGAGGCCCAGTCCCGCCCTGGAGGGATGGGCGGGGCACAGGGACACAGACGGTTGGTGCCTAGTGGAGGGGGCAGTGGGCCCTGCAGGAGCTCATCTGTGGGAAGTGATGTCTGTCCTGACCGCAGAGGATGAGCCAGGGAGTTTTTCCCAGGAACTGAGCAAGGATGACTTGGTTCCTTCCAAGGCCCTGGGGGCCTGAGAGGGCAGAGCAGGCTCAGGACAATTGGTTCATTCCATGTGGATTGCATTTGAAGGGAGGCAGGAGCCAGGCATGCCTATAATCCTAGTACTTGGGAGGCTGAGACAGGAAGATCACAGGTTTGGGCTCAGCCTCAGCAATTTAGTGAGACTCTCAGCAACTCAGTGAAACCTTGTTTCAAAAACAAAGAATAAAAAGGGCTGTGGGTGCAGCTTGGAGGTAAAATGCCTCTGGATCCATGACCAGTACTGTAAAAAAGAGGAAGGGGGAGTAGGAAAGGGTTGGTAGGGAGAGCCTGGGGCACCAGGCCAACGAGCTAAACTCTCTGAGGGCACTGGGGAGCCAAGGGAGGGCTGTGAGTGGGGGAGGGGCAGAGACAGACTAGAGGTGGAGACTGAGGCCAGGGAGGAGGCTGGGGGGATGCACCCAGCAGAAGAGGACAAAGCCTGAGCCAGGACTGAGCCTTGGGGCTGGAGAGGAAGGGAGGGGACCTAGTCGGGGGACAGCAGGATGGGGCTGGGGACTGAGGCTGGCTAGGAGGGGTCTGGCCTTGGCTGACGGAGGAAGGGGGTGGCCCAGATGTGGATACCAGGGAAGAGGAGCAGGTGGACTGGGAGACGTGTTGGTGTGGTGTGCCGTGTGTTGAAGGGACCATGGGAAAGGCAGGTGGACGGTCCTCCAGGGAGATCTCCGGTTCCATCTGTGTGCCGTGGGGCATGACTGCTCCTTTAACATAGGAGCATTCAACTTCGGAGCAAGGCAGAGGCAGACACAAAACTTAATGTGTTTTCTATACCAGCCGGTCCTGATCCTGCCTCTCCCCCTCCAATGTTTCATTGTGGGGATGTAAGCCACTGGTGCTGGGCTCATAAGAAGGCACAGTCTGCACATAGCTGTGTCCTTGGTACAGTGCTGGCGATCTCAGCCATTTCCTGGGCTGTGTTCACTTCAGAGGCAGATTACCCCAGGCCTTGCTGGAGGACAGGCACTCTACCAGCACCCACATGGGGTGGGGATGCCTGATTTTTGTGTTCGCACACAGGTACAAAGTACTGGGGATTGAACCCAGGAGCATTCCTTTTTTGTGTGTGTAATACTGAGGATTGAACCTAGGAACATTCTACCTCTGAGCTACACCCTCAGCCCTATTTTATTTTTTAACTTTGAAACAGGATCTCATTAAGTTGCAGAGGGCCTCACTAAGTTGCTGAGGCTGGCCGAAAACCTGTGATCCTCATTTCAGCCTCCCAAGTACTGAGGTTACAAGCATGCACCATCATGCCCAACTCGTTTGTTCATTCTTTCTTTTTTTTCCGTACTGGGGATTGAACTCAGGGGCATTCTACCTCCGAGCTATACCCCCAACCCTATTTTTTAGTCTTTATTTTGAAACAGGGTCTCACTAAGTTGCGGAGGGCCTCACTAGGTAGCTGAGGCTGGCCGCGAGCCTGGATCCTCTGGTCTCAGCCTCCCAAATGCTGGGATTACAAGTGTGCGCCACCATGCCCAGCTACTTCCACTCCTTTTTATTTTTTATTTTGAAACAGGGTATCGCTAAATTGCTGAGACTGGTCTTGAGTCTGTGATTCTCTGGTCTCAGCCTCCCAAGTACTGCGATTATAGATGTGTGCCACCATGCCTGGCTTAAACTGTAATCTTCCTGCTCAGATGGGGCAGGCAGCCTCAGAGCCACTGGAACAGACACATGTCTCTCTGCTGGGTACACTGGCACATGCCTGTAATCTCAGCAATTTGGGAGGCTGAGGCAAGAGGATTATAAGTTTGAGGCCAGCCTGGGCAATTTAGCAAGATTCTGTCTCAAAAATAAGGGCTGGGGGTGTAGTTCAGTGGTAGAGCAATACTGGGTTTGATTCCCAGTATCACATAAAACAAAAACAAAAGCCAGCCCTCCCTCCCCCAGCGCTCTATCCAGGCGTGGTGGCACACTGTGAGGCTGAGACAGGAGGATCACTTGGGTTGGAGGACAGCCTAAATAGCTAGGCAGGACTCTCAATAACCTAGTGAGATCCTGTTTCAAAATCAACAAAAAGGGGCTAGAGGCCCAGTGTGGTGGTGCACACTTGTTATCCCAGTACCTGGGAGGTTGAGACTGGAGAATCACAAGTTTAGTGAGGCCATCTGCAACTTAGTGAGACCCTGTTTCAAGAAAACAAAACAAAAAAGCCACCCAAAACAACAACAAAAACGGGCTGGAGGTGTAGCTTGGAGGTAGAATGCTTCTGGATTCAATCCCCATTACCACAAACCAAACAAAACACTCCAAAAGACAAACACCCCCATCATCCTAGAGATCTGCTAGGGTCTGTGGGCATTGTGGGTTCTTCACCCACCCCCTTGGCTAGTCAGCTGAGTGTGGCAGGTGTGCATGGGCTGGGCTGGCTGAGCCTGTTGCCTGCTGAGCACGCCGCGCTGTCCCTGGCAGATGTTCGGGCAGCGGCGCAGCATGCAGGCGCTGGAGCTGGCGCACATGTTGTACTACCGCAGCACGTCGAACAACTCCGAGCTGCTCAGCGCCCTCGCCTTGCGCGCCCAGGATGAGCACACCAAGGAGGCCCTGCTGGCTCACAGCTTCTTGGCCCGTCGGCCGGAAGGCGCAAACGGCCCGCCCGAAGGTAGGCCCTGTCCTGTCCCGGAGTCCACACACCCGTGCGTCTGCGCCCCTGGTCCAGGGAGACCTGATTTCCATGCCGACCCCAACCTAGTTCGAGAAGACCTGGTCTTCAGTAAATAGGATCCCAGACCCCACTTCGGATCTCCATCCCGATTGTGACTGACCTCCCACTTGTGACCTCCGTCTGAATGAGGGTCCTGGATCAATGGCCCCTCTTCCACACGCCATGCTCTACGTGAGCCCACACTTTCTCCATAGAGATCTTGTCTCCTCCCTTTGTGAGCTCCAGGTGGGATAGAGCAGGATCCCCTGCTTTCCCTGAATTAGAGTCCCGGGTGTGTGTCCAGGTGACTGCCACAGAGCTAAGCCTCCGAAACCTGTTCCACTCCCCCAAGCTTCACGTATGCCCCTTAGGCTTCTCCCAAACCCCTGCTCCTCTCCGCCGGCCCCTCCCATCCTTTCAGGTCCCTGCCTGATCTCACAACACCTGCCTCCCCCTTGCAGAGACCTCCAGGTGGCTCCAGTCTCAGGTGGAGAGCTGGCTGCTGGCCCAGTCTGGCTGTGAAGTGACCTTCAATGGATCTCGGGCCCTGGCCCACCTGCAAGCCCTGACCCCCAGTGTCGGGCTTTACCCTCCCCCGGGGTTCCCGAAACTCGACCCCTTGGCTCCAGTCACTTCCAAGGCCTTCCAGGCCGCGTCCAGCGGTAGCAACAACTGACTTCAACATCCCTGCGGGTCCCACAAGCCACCAGGCTGAGAGCCAACCTCGCCTCCTCCGCGACAAGTTGTCAATCACGGCTACGCAGCAACCTCCCATTACCGACAGGCAAATATGTTTGCTACGCTGTATAAAGCAGCCAACCAAGGCAGTTGGCAGTTGCTAGGCACCGCCTCCTCCTGACAATAAGCCAATCGGAGCACTTTAGCTCGCCTTCTAGTCCCGCCCTGGCCACAAACATCCAAATGTGGTTTGGCTGAGGAGGTGAGGGCGTCAGCCAATCATGGCTCTTCAGTTCTGGCTTCTTTGCGCCCAGAGGCGGAGCTGGGAAAGCTGTGCCCTCCAGGGGCTGTAAATCACTGTCTTTTTAGCCTGCCGGGGCAAAATGCCTACCGTGTGCACCTGGGCGGGGCCCCGGGCAGCAGCCAATGAGAGCTGCTCGGCCCCGTTCTCTGGCACGCCGCCTATGGCAGCTGCTGGGCACCATCAGTCCTGGGCAGCTGGTTGTCTCTGCAGAGAGCCAACCAATCAGAATTTTTAAAGAAACCCGATCTTTGTATCCATCGCTGCTGCGGTGTGTGGTGGCCATCTGGTCAACTGCTGACCAGGGCGTCCAGGCTGAAGGGGCTGGGAACCCAGTGCCAGGCAGAAAGCTGTGAGCCTGCAGGAACCAGAGACCACCCTCACCACAACTCAGGCTCCCAACAGCTTCCTGTGCCTTCGATGCCTGGGCTCCTCTCTCTTTTTTACAGAAACTACCTCAGTCTGGATTTCTCTACCACCAGTGCCCTGCGCAATATTTATTGGTCTATCACTTTCTGCCCTGTCTCCTATCCCAAAGGAATAAATCATGTCTAATAAATTTGGATGAGTAGGGAGGCTAATGGAATTGCAGGGAGGGGAGGCAGCAACATCCTAGAAAGGGACTCTGGACCTTGGGGTACTAATGCATGTGGGTGGAGTCGAGACTGAGAAAGCTGTAGTTGCATTTGTTGAAACAGATTGGGCCACAGAAGAGGATCTTAGAAAAACCTGATTCCTGAGGAGAGGCCCTAGTTCCCAGAGTCTGGGTCTCACGAACAGGAGATAGGGTGGTCCTGTGCAGTTCTGCAGATTGTTCACTGCACAAAAGCATGCATGGGAGGGGGGGTGTCTGTGAAATTTAGCCTGTGCTCCTGTGTCCTTGTGAAGAGGGGTGCACCTTCTAACTTTACTGAGGTGTCAGCCTTTGGGGACAGAGGGGGGAAAGAGGAAGGGCTGGTTTCCTAGAGAGGAAGGGAAACTGGTTTCCAAGAGGGAAAGAGAAAAACTTGCCAGAGGGCGGGTCAGAGAGAAGGTAAAAAAAGACATCAGTAATTTAGAAACAGCATACCTGGGCCCTGGAGAGCAAGCTTAGAAAGGACTGGACACTCCAGGCTTCTGATTCCTATCAGGGTTGCTTGTACCCAAACTCCTGGTTCCTCTTGGAAGGGCTAGACTCAGGACCCCCTCAGGGATCCTGGGTCCCAAGAGAGAAAGCTCTTGGGTCGATGGGAAGGAAAGAGCAGTCGGAATCCGGGCTCTGTGTCCCGAGTTGGAAAAGACTGGAGGCTTGGAGATGGATGTTTTGAGGGAGCAGGTGTTCCCCCCTCCTCTGATTTAGTATTGTGCAGCCTGGTCCCTGGACAAAAAGGAAGGAAGGAATGGAAGAAGGAAGCCCGTGGTTAAACAGTCGGTTTTATTTGGTGGAGGACGCGCTGGGGGCTGCGTGGGTGGGTGGGTGGGTGGGTGGCGGGCGCTCACTCCCGCTTCCGCAGGTGGATGTAGACGATGCCGCTGACCAGGGCCAGGGGGAAGGCCACCCAGGCAAGGGCGAAGCAGTACCCGAAGCTGCCCCCACGTGGGTGTTTCGCCAAGATCTCCTCTGCGTGGATGGCGTAGATCAGCGCCCCGGTGAACACTGCCAAGCCTGCAGTGGGAGCAAAAAACCGGAACCCTGGCATCAGCAGGGCCTGCAAAACTACACCTCCCAACCGTCCTGGAGCAGGTGCACCGCAACCTGCGGAAGTCCTGCTTCTCTCCCCCAGTGCCCGGCAGCCAAACTGCTGGCCTCAGGTCATTTATTTAATCTCTGGGTCCTATTTGCTTATCTATAAAATGGGATGATATTATCTGTCCATCCAAGGAAGGTGTGTGTGTGTGTGTGTGTGTGTACCAAACATGCAAGAGTTGATTAACCAAACAAGAGGGATCTGCAAGAACCCAGCTATGATTAACAGCCTTTTGCATCTGAAGGTGGAAAAGTAAAGTTGTCAGCCATGGTGGCGCACTCCTGTAATCCCAGTAAGCCAGAAGAAGGCTGAGACAGAAGGATCACAGGTTGAGGTCAGCCACAGCAATGTAGTGAGACTTTGCCTAAAAAAAAAGGGGGGGGGTGTTGGGGGTGTAGCTTGGAGGTAGAATGCCCCTGCATTCAGTCCCCAGTACACCCTCCAAAAAATAAAAACTCCCTTAAGTGTCTGATATATAATAGATACACATTAGAGATACAAGAAACAGCAGTTGGAGAACATAATATTACTGCCATGATTCCCGGCTCCCTTTTGTGATATTCATTAATCTCACCTTATCCCTGGGACCCAATTTTTTTACCCATACCCCTTTCCCCAGCTCTGGCTCCTTGAAGCCCTGAGTTCCATCATGCCAGTTTTCCAAAACTCAGAGACGGAGATCAAAAACCACTGAGTTAAGCTGGGCGTGGTGGCGCATGCCTGTAATCCCAGTACTTGGGAGACTGAGACAGGAGGATCACAGGTTCGAGGACAGTCTGAGCAATTTAGTGGTGGCCTCAGCAACTTAGACCATGTTTCAAAATAAAAAATACAATAGGGCTAGGGGTGTAGTTTAGAGGTAGAATGTTCCTGGGTTCAATCCCCAGTACCACAAAAAAACCACTAAATTGCTGGGTGTGGTGGTGCACACCTGTAATCTCAGTACTTGGGAGGCTGAGACAGACAGGAGGATCCCAGGTTGGAAGACAGCATCAGCAAGTACCAAGACTCTTAACCTAGTGAGACTCTTGTTTAAGAAGAAAACATAAAATAGGGCTGAGGGTGTAGACTGGAGAGAATGCCCTTGGGTTCAATCCTGGGACAAACACACCAAACCAAAACAAAAACACTGAGTTGCTGGGAGGGATGGTGCATGCCTGTTATTTAAGTACTTGGGAGGCTGAAACAGGAAGATCATGGATTTGAGGCCAGCCTCAGCAATTTAGAGAGGTTCTCAGCAACCTTGCAAGACCTTGTTTCAAAATAAAATAGGGCTGGGGAATAGCTCAGAGGTAGAAGCCCCTGGGTTCAATTTCCCAGTACCACACAAATAAATAAATAATAGCTGGGCATGGGGGCACATGCTTGTAATCCTGGTACTTGGGAATCTAAAACAGGAGGATTGCAGATTCATGGCCAGCCTCAGTTACTTAGTGAGGTCCTATTTCAAAATAAAGAATAAAAAATAGGGCTGGGGGTACAGCTCAGAGGTAGAATGCCCCTGGGTTCAATCCCTAGTACTGAAAAAAACAAAAAGGGCTGGTGTGTAACTTGGGCTTAGAATGCCCTTGGGTTCAATCAGCAGTGCCACAATAAATAAAAATAAAATAGGACTAGTGGCCAGAGGTAGAACGCCCCTGGTTCCAATCCCCAGTACCAAAACAACAACAACAGAAAAACACTGAGTCACTGAAAATCAGTCCCTGGGGGTCCGTGGAGACCTCAGCGGGAGACACCTCAGCTGAAAATTGTTTTTTTTCTTTCACCAAATGTCCATTCTCTGGGGCATCTTGACATGCCCTGGCCCTTCCCCGCAATTCCCAGAGGCAGAGGGGCAGTGCTCACTGGTGCAAAGCTGGCAGAGGCCGGTGGCATAGAAGAGGCCCCCGCGCCGCATGGTGTAGAGCTGGAACATGAACAGGATGAAGGACAGGCAGCAGAGGATGAGGGAAAGCACCATGAGGACCTGCACCGCCTTCAGCCAGCCTGCGGGGAGGAGGGGAGAGGTGGAAGTCACCGAGAGCAGGGCCAGACCTGCTCATCACTGTGTGCCTCCTCTGGTTCCGGTTTTGAGTCATGAAGCTTAGATACTTATGCTATCGTGAGCCTGCATAAATTCCCTTATCAGTTCAGTGGTCACTTTGCAGAATGTATAGGATTTTTTATATATACAAACATGTCTACAAGGAATAGGGACTTTTTTTTTTTACTATTTCCTCTCATTTCTTTTCCTTGCCTTGGTTATCGTCAGTACGACACTGAGTAGAAATGAGAGCAAACCACTTGCTTTGAACTTGGGGGAAAAGCACTTAGCCTTTGTTTTTTTTTCCCCTGCTAGGATGGAACCCAGGGCCCCTTACATGCTAGGCAGGTGCTCTACTACCAAGCCACACTCCCCACCCCACCTTCTTTCACTAAGAACCTTATTTTTTAAATTAATTTTTTTTTTGCTGGGCATGGTGGCACACATGTGTAATCCCGGTACTTGGGAGGCTGAAACAGGAGGATCACAGGTTCCTGGCCAGCCTCAGCTGCTTAGTGAGGTCCTCTGCAACTTAGTGAGACCCTGTTTCAAAATAAAGAATAAAAATAGGGATGGGATGTAGCTCAGAGATGAAAATCCCCTGGGTTCAATCCCCAGTACCACAAAAGATAAATTAGAAAATATTTAGAAATGTACACTTGTAATCCCAGTACTTGGGAGGCTGAGACAGGAGGATTGCAGTTTGAGGACAGCTTCAGCAAGTAGTGAGATACTCATCAACAGAACAAGACCCTGTTTCAAAATAAAAATAAGCCAGGTGTGGTGGTGCACTCTTGTAATCTCAGTACTTGGGAGGCTGAGACGTGAGGATTCCAGGTTTGCAACCAGACTCAGCTACTTAGTGAGGCCCTCTACAACTTAGTGAGATCCTGGTTCAAAATAAAGAATAAAAAATAGGGATAGAGGTGTATCTCGGAGGTAGAATGCCCCTGGGTTCAATCCTGTTCTGAAAAAAAATTTTTTTTTTTAATTAAAAACTTTTTGGTTGCACTGGGGATTGAACCCAGGGGCGTTCTCCCTCTGAGTAATACCCTAGCCCTTTTACTTTTATTTTGAAAGAGAATCTCACTAAATTTTGAGGCTCTTGCTAAGTTGCTGAGGCTGGCCTTGAACCTGCAATCTTGTCTTGGCCTCCCATGTACTGGGATTACGGGCGTGCAACCATCTGGTTCGATGGTGATCCTCCTATCTCAGCCTCCCAAATACTGGAATTACAGGCATGTCATGTTTTTATTTTGAAACAGGGCCTTGCTAAGTTACCGCAGCTGGAAACAGTATCTTCTCAGAATCTGGGGGACTCTCTCCCCATTCTCTAAACCTATAGCACATGGTCTTTACCCTTTCTGAATCATAGGTGTGGAGTCCGGGAGGACTTTCAGCCTATCCTCCTTAGAAGTAGGACAATAGTCCATGCTATCCAGATAACTGGGCACCCATCAGCTCCAGATCCTGTCTATTCAATCTTTAGGGGTCCTCAATAGTCGTCCGTGGGAGACTTGGGGTTTCCCCCGCCCTCATCCCTCATCCCTCACCATTCTCGCTGACGTTACTACAGGTCCACGTTTTGGTGTCGTTGTTCCATGTGCAGTCGTACCAGAGATTCAGGGACTCCTTCCCAGGGAGAGTCCACCAGGACTGGGATACACAGAGAGACAGCACAGTTAGGAAGGGACGGTGACCAGAGCCCGAAAGCTTAGGAAAAGGGTGAGGTACCGAGGGAACCCGACGAACTGGGGAGGGCCTGGATGGAGTAGGAAGGGAGTGGGAGCAGAGGAAAGAACCCTGCATCCCAGGTAGAGGTAAAAAGGGTGGAGGCTAGGGGGAAAGGGCGGGGCAGGACGAGTTTAGAGGAGGGGCATGGCCAGAGTCTACAGGAGAGCGGGATGCCCTACCTCCAAGAAGGCTTACCTTGTCCAAAGTGGCCACGAAAAGCAGGATGAGAATGAGGATGTGAAGGGCAGAGACCACCAGCAGGAGGAGCGACATGGCTGCAATGGAAGCTTGGGGTGGGTCTGGAAATGGGAACTCTAGAGGCTGGCGCACAGGTGGGTGGGATGCTCAGACCTTGACAAGGAAGGAAGGCCTTAGGGCAGGATCTGAGGGAGGAGGGCTGGGCCTGGACCCCTGGGTGTGAGGGAGGAGGGCTGGGGCCTGGACCCCTGGGTGTGAGGAAGGAGGGCTAGGGTCTGAGGGAGGAGGGAATGAGTGCCCGGGCCCTTGGGTCTCTCAGATAGTAGGAGACTGAGCCCTGGACTCCTGTGTTCCTCAAGAGCTTGAGAATGCTCAAATGAGTAGGACTAGCACTGTGGCCCCTGTCTCCTCGGAGCCCTGTCCCTGGGGACATATGAGCCATCATATGAAAATTCAGGTTGATCACCCCCAATTTATCAGGAGCTAGGAGCTGCCCCAGTGACAGCATCCTTGACTCACACGCACCCCTCCTTGGAGGGGGGGGGTTGGTGAGTCATCTGGTGACTCACTCACCCCTGTCTCCAAGCACCAGGGAAACCCCAGCCCCTGGCTATGCCCGTGAGGTCCCCACCCCACCGGTGCCTGCCAGACATCTTCTGGAGACAGGGATGAAATTGGGAATGGGGGAGGAGTCAGCCTCCCAGAACCTTTAGTGTCCAGACCAGGGGTCTGGGGCTCCCAGCCTGGAGGTGCTCATGCGCAACTCCTCATCTCAGGCCCCCAGGAGAGAGTATACAGCTCTTGGGAGAACTCGAGGGAAGTTTTCCCATTGGGAGCCTCTCTTGGATCCCCCAAATCCATGCCGGCCCCACCCCTTCCTAGGTCCCCAGTCCAGGGACTAAGAGAGCACTTCTTAAATTACAAGAATTTCTAAGGGGGGTGAGGAGGGTGGTGGTTCTCCAGCCTGGGGGTGCCCTTCGCACAATACCGCGCTCCCATGAAAATCAAGAAATCCCAGCCCCAATAACGGACTGGAAACTTACCGAGTGCCTCGGAAAAGTCAGAGTTGGAGCCTCGTCCCCTCTTCGGCCTCCGGGCCCCGCCCTTCTCCTCCCTCCTTCCACCCTCTCGAGGCCCCCGCCTCTCTCACTCCCTCCCTCCCTCGCTTGCTCGCTCACTCTACCCTCCGCCGGGCTCCCTCCTTCCCTCTCCCCTTCTCTCTCTCCTCCCCTTACTGCCCAGGCCTCTTTCTCTCTCTTGCATCTCCCTTCCACTCAATATATACCGACCCTTTTATACCCACCCTCACCGCGCCCAGCTGAGGTCTGAAGATGTGGGAGGGCCCAGGCATTCTGGTTCCTCATTCTCTGAGCCCCCACCCAGTGTCCCACCGGCAGGCATCTTCTAGAACTCCCTCCCAGGGTTGGGATGAGAAGTTTGAAGAAACCTGGGACGGGCATCAGGTGTGTGTGTGTGTGTGTGTGTGTGTGTGTGTGTGTTGGGGGGGGCTATCTCAGGCCTCTGGGTCTGTGGATCTTCTTGGTTCCACATCTGCTTTCCATGGTGGCCTTTGGGGCTGGGTTAGTGGAGGGGGGGGCAGGAGTCTGGGAGAAGGCGGGATTCCTACTACAGGGATTGGGCTTGGGACTGGCAGAGTTGGCTCTGTGGTGGGGGTCAGGAGAACCCCTATGAAACTCTAGAATATGCTGGAGATAGTAGTTAAGAATCCCATGACCTGGGAGTGGCATAGTCTTGTGATCCAAGTACTTGGGAGGCTGAGGCAGGAGGATTGCAGGTTGGAGGCCAGCCTCAGCCACTTAGACCATGTTTCAAAATAAAAGCATAAACAGCTAGGCTTGGTGGTACAAGCTTGTGATCCCAGTACTTAGGAGGCCAAGGTAGGAGGATCACAGGTTCACGGCTAGCCTCAGCAACCTCATGAGGCCCTTTGCAACTTAATGAGGCTCTGTTTCAAAACAAAATAGGGCTGGGGTATATCTTGGAGGTAGAATGCCCCTGAGTTGAATCCTCAGTACTACCCCCCAAAAAAACAATAACAAAAAACCCCCAAAACAAAACAAAACCCCAAAACAGGGCTGGGGTTGTAGTTTAGAAGTAGAACACTACGGGGTTCAATCCCCGGGATAGATGAATAAATAAATAAATAAATACATAAATAAATAAATACATAAATACATAAATAAAATAGAGCTGAAGGGGCTGGGGGTGTAGATCAGTCAGAATGCTCTGGGTTCAATCTTCAGTACAAGCCAGGCGTGGTGGCGCACGCTTGTAATCCCAGCATTTGGGAGGCTGAGACTGGAGGATCCGGGTTCTCGGCCAGCCTCAGCTGCTTAGTGAGGCCCTCTGAAACTTAGTGAGACCCTGTTTCAAAATAAAGAATAAAAAATAGGGCTGGGGCTGTAGCTCGGAGGTAGAATGCCCCTGGGTTCCATTCCCAATACCGAAAAAAAAAAAAAAAAATCCTCAATACAGAGAGAGAGAGAGTTTCCTGGCTGGGTGACCTTGGACCAATTATTTTATATCTTTGTGACCTCAGTTTCCTGACTTGTGTAGTGGGAATCATAATACTGGTAATAAACTAATATTGATAACCATAACTGCTAATTATTCTGAGGGAGTAAGGCAGTACTGGTATACTGACACACCTAAGACATTTCTTCCTTCCTTCATCAAACATTTATTGAGCATGTACTATGAGACAAAAACTAATAATGAACAAAGCAGACTTAAGCTGTTATAGAGCCCGTCTTC
Source organism: Graphiurus murinus (assembly GCA_004027655.1). Classification (NCBI taxonomy): domain Eukaryota; kingdom Metazoa; phylum Chordata; class Mammalia; order Rodentia; family Gliridae; genus Graphiurus; species Graphiurus murinus. The sequence goes on along the minus strand of PVLC010007488.1, from coordinate 48,987 downwards.
TAGCAGAGGGGGGTGGACAATAAAGAGAAACATATAAGCCAGGCATGATGGCGCATGTCTGTAATCTCAGTACCTGGGAGGCTGAGACAGGAGTATTGCAGGTTCCAGGACAGCCTCAGTACCTCAGCGAGGTCCTTTGCAACTTAATGAGACCTTGTTTCAAAATAAAAATAAAATAGGGCTGGGGATGGAGCTCAGAGGTTTCATCCCCAATACTACACACACACACACACACACACACACACACACACACACACACACACACGAGAGAGAGAGAGAGAGAGAGAGAGAGAGAGAGAGAGAGAGAGGAATGACATCAACGAGGAAGATACATTTCAGACAGCGATAAATGCTTTGAAGGAAATACAGCAAGTAATAGAGATAAGGGGGCTGGGAAGGGCTCTTTGAAACAGGGTAAGCAGGGGAGGCCTCTTGGAGGAGGTGCCATTTGGTTTCAGACCTGAAGACAGGACTCCTTTGAATGCTGGAGAGAAGAGGAAGTGCAAAGGCTCTTGAGAACAAGCTTGGGTTGTTTGAGGAGCAGACAGAAAGGCCAGTGTGGTTGAAGCATAAGGAGCCAGAGGGAATTGTGGGAGAGAAAATCAAAGGATGCCCTTGAAGACTGAGGGAGTTGTCTGGATTTTATTCGAAGTGCAGTGGGAAGCCATTAGGGGTTCTGACAGAAGTCTAGTACTAGGGACTTCATGATAACTATTATTATTTATCCTTGGGTTATTGAATTACGGTGTGTGTGGGTGATGATCCCTGTGCTCCTGAATCTCTCTGGAGAGAATCAGGTATCAGGGTCCTGATGAAATGAGAGCTGGGAACTGGGAGATGTCTGGGTGTCGGCTGGGGCCAGAGCTGGGTATGAGTTAATTATCTGGGTGTGGTGATCTGGCCTCCCTGAGGTAGTGAGGGATGGACAATCCTGAGATCTGGGAGACCCAGAAGCTAGGGTACCAGTATAGCACAGACCCAACAGTCAGATGGCTGGATTCAAATCCAAGCTGCTTTCCCCATTGACTGTGTGATTCTGTTCAAGTTACTCATAACCTTTCTATGCCTCATTTTCTTCAACTATAAAATAGAGAGGATGGTAAGCACATCACAGTGTAGTGCTGGGCACACAGTAAGCACTGTACCTGTATATGCTACTTATATCAGGCATTGGGCCCTGAGGACTTAGGGGAACCCTAGTGCAGTGTCTCTAGGAATTAGAGAAAGGGGAAATCTATTGGGTCCCAAGGCTAAACTGTTTGAAAGACAAAATGAGGATCCCTGGAGGAGTAAGTAGTTCCAAACTTAAATTCCTACAGACAGAGATTGAGGTCGAACTTGGATTGTCAAGGTAGGTTTTTTTTTTTGTACTGGGGATGGAACCCGGGGGCGTTCTACCTCTGAGCTACAGCCCCAGCCCTATTTTTTATCCTTTATTTTGAAACAGGGTCTCACTAAGTTGCGGAGGGCCTCACTAAGCAGCTGAGGTTGGCCGGGAACCCGGATCCTCCAGTCTCAGCCTCCAAATGCTGGGATTACAAGCATACGACACCACGCCCAGCACGTCAAGGAAGTTTTGATGTCTAGGTCACTGGGAGAAAAATTCAGGGCTGGGGGAGGGTGTCACGTGCTCCTCTGGGAGGGTACCTTAGTGGGGGCTGTACTTTAGTCCTGGGAGGAATAGGGGACCAAGGGTTAGGACAATGGACACTTGAGCCAGGGATGTGAGGAAATGCAATTAGGTTCCCTGAGTTGAATCAACTTAGGACTTAGGTTTCCCAAGGGATGTTGGGGGGGGGGGAGCTCGATGGTAGGGCCCTGTAGAAGGAGGAGAATCAGGAGACTCGAGGGCGGTGGCGGGATCTCCCTCTTCCGTGCCTCTGAGGATACCAGCTGAGCTGAGCGTTCGCGGGCCGCTTCCTCCCACAGGAAACCGCAGGCGTGGGGCACACCCAGCCTGCAGGGAGAGGCGCCCACTGCCCGCCCGCTAGGGAGGCCCACGTGGGCAGCAGCTGGCCACGGAGAGGCGTGCCTTGCAGAGCGAGGGGCGTGGCCAGAGGGCGGGGCGGCACTGAGCGCCCGCGGCCCTCCCCTCGCCCCCGCCTCTCACTGCGCGGGCGCGGGAGATGGCCAAGGGCTTTTGGCGGCTTTCCGAGAGCCGTTAGCCGCGCATGCGTAGCACGCTTCTGCGAGACCCTGAAGCAGTGGTGAGAGCTCCTCCCCCTCGCAGCTCCCGGCTTCGGCGCCGCCTCCTTGCTAATGAAATCTCAAAATAACGTGGCCTTAATCAGGCTAAGGCACGCATTTCTCGGACCGGTCCCGAAAGACCTTCTGCCTTGCCCCCGAACCTCTAGCCGTTTCCTTGCAGGCTCTTTCAGTTGCAGCCTGTCCCTCCCGGAAACTTATAAGCCCGTGCTCATATAGACCACCCCGACCTCCCACAGCCCCTGCGGGTCCGAGCGCCTCCTCGGTAGCCCGCCCCTCCCACGTCTTTGCGGCCAGCGTTTCTCCACGCTCAAGTAGCCCCTTGTCGCCCTGAAACCGGACCCGGGCAAGTTCTTCCAACACGCCCTCACGACCCGCCCTCTACGCAGGAGCCCCGCCCATCGCCCCGCCCTGTATAGCCCGTGGCTCCTCCTCCCGCTCTTTACAGGTCCTTGGTCCTCTCCCCCCTCCCCCCCGCTCCCTTTCCAGGTCATGGCCCCTCCCCTCGCCCCGCCCTTTACAGGTCCCTGGCACCTCCCCGCTCAGCCCTGCACAGGTTCCCGGCTCCTCCCTGGCCCGGCCCTTTGCAGGTCTCTGGCTCCTCCCTCGCCCCATTCTTTACAGGTCCCTGGCCTCTTCCTCTCCCCCGCCTTGTACGGCTCCTCCCCTCTTTCCGCCCTTTACAGGTCCCTGACTTCTCTCTTGTGCCACACCCACCCCCTTTACAGGCTCGTGGGTACTCCTTTCGCCTCGCCCTTTATAGGCCCTTGGCTCCTCCCGGTCAGGCCTAGACATCCTCACCCTTTACAGGTGCCCATGCCCCTCTCCTCAGAAACCCCGAAACCCCGCCCCGAAGGCCCTCCCACTATACCTGGGGGTCTAATCAGCCCCACCCCTCCTTGGTTCTTTGAGCTCCACCATCAGTCTAAGCCCCCCACCCCAGCCCCTGCCTCCGCCCCTCCTCGAAGCCTCTCCCCTGGTCTCCGTCCCTCCCTGGCCGCTGTCCTTGAGTGTCATTGGCTCCTTATCTCCCAGTAACCAGACCACAACAGTGAGCTTCGAGCATCGAGGACCGGACAGGCACTAGAGCAGGTAGGGCCGGGGCTTCGAACCCCGAACCTACAGCGGCTGGGGCTCCCTCTCTTCTCCTCTGTGTCCTCGGAGATACCGAGACGCAAGTCCGAGAATGTGAGAGGTGACAGGTCGGGAGGGGATGCCCCCCTCCAGTCTCTTGGAGGAATTGAGACTCAGAGAGGGGCCAGAATGGTTTCCGTGTCGCCCTCTTCCAATGCCTAGTACCTCGCAACTCCCCCCCGCCCCTCCCCCCGCCGCCCCATCCCCTTTCCTGCCCTCGCCTGCCGGTTCTCCGCAGGCTCTCGTGTATCAACCCCTACAAGCCGGGCGTGGTGGCGCACGCTTGTAATCCCAGCATTTGAGAGGCTGAGACTGGAGGATCTGGGTTCGCGGCCAGCCTCGGCTACCTAGTGAGGCCCTCCGCAACTTACTGAGACCCTGTTTCAAAATAAAGAATAAAAAATAGGGCTGGGGTATAGCTCGGAGGTAGAATGCCCCTGAGTTCAATCCCCATACCGCAAAAAACAAAACAAAACAAAAACAAAAAAACCAAAAAACACAAAAACAAAACAAAACAAAACAACCCCTACAGGAGCCCCGCCTTCTTTTGTCAAGATGCCTCTGGGACTCTCTGCAAAGAGCACGCGCTCCGAGGAGGGAAGCGAGTCCTTCCTGGAGGGACTGGGTAATTCACACATTCTTTCATCTTGTTCTTTCCTTGTCCCAAGCTCAAGGTTCCGCGCTGTGCCCCAGAAGCGCCCTCTAGTGGGGAATCAGACCTAAATCTGAGTGGAGATGGCGCCCGGCAGATGGGATGCCAGGCCTGGAGAGTGGGATGGGTCAGGAAGACTTGTGACAGCAGTGGAAGCTTATGTGGGGCTCAGAACTCCTCCAGGGGAGAAGGCAGGGAAGAATGTTTCCGTAGAGAGAACAGCATGCGGCTATAGCAGGGTTTCTCAACCTTGGTACTGTTGACAGTTGGGTGGGATGCCTAGCAACAACCCGGGCTTCTACTCATGAAATTCTCTTCCAAGCCTTAACGATCAGAAATATGTCCAGAAGCTGTCAGTGTCTCTGGGGGTTGAATTTCCCTCGTTAGGATCCACTGGACTTGGGAGGTGGTGGGCAAGACTGGAAAGATGGGTAAGGTCAGGTCATATGGGGCTTTGAACGCCAGGCTGAGGAGCTGGGACTTTGTCCTGAGGGTACTGGGGTGCCCTGGGAGGCCTCTGAGTATGGGAGGGGCAGGGTCCACTCTGGATGTACAAGGGAGGTTGGGAAGGAGGCTGCATGGTGACTCAGGCAGGAAGGGATGAAGCCCGAGCAGGAGGATGGAGTGGAGGGCAGCTTTGAACCAGAGCTTTCCCAAGTCCCAGTACCGGGAGGCCTTACATGAGCGCCCTCTAGTGGGAGAAACATGTATCCAAACTCTGGGTGGGAGTGGAAAAAACCCGAGGTCAACTTGGGAAAGTGGGAGTGTGAATGGACGAGGAAGCTTGAGGGGTACAGAAATTAAGATGCAGTCCTAGAGGGGTTTTAGGTGTTGTGTGCAGTTTGTGAGACCCGAAAGGGACTAGAATTCCCAGGTCCTGGGAGGAAGGGGCAGATGGCCAGATCTCTATTGAGTCCCTCGTCTGGCCTCCCAGTGGACTGGGAGCTCAGCAGGCTGCAGCGACAATGTAAGGTGATGGAGGGAGAGAGGAAGACCTACAGCAAGGAAGTCCACCAGCGCATCAACAAGCAGCTGTGAGTCGTGCACCTGGGGCCTCGAGCTGGGAGGAGAGTGCAGAGGGGCTGGGGCTCCAGGGTGGGAGGGCAGAGGGCAGGAGTTGGGTGTCTGGGCTTTAGTGATGCTGATGCTGGCCCCTTGCTGGCTTCTCCCCTACCTCCCTGCATGGGCAGCGAGGAGATCCAGCACCTGGAGGAGGTGCGGGCCAAGCTCCAGATGCAGATCAGCGTTGCCCAGAGCCAGGTCAAGCGGCTGCAGGACAACGAGCGGCTGGAGAGCATGGATCGCCTGCTCAAGTGCAGAACCCAGGTGCAGGCTGATGTGGAGCAGCTGCAGGAGCAGACCAGGGACCTGGACAAGCAGGTGAGTGCCAGAGCAGGTTCTGTGGATCCGATGACAGGGTAAATGTAACCGCCTTAAGCTTCCTCATTGAAAAATGAGGCTAGCAAAACCTGATAGTTGGGGGTAGTGGTGCAAATTTATAATCCTGGTACTTAGGAGGCTGAGACGGGAGGATCACAGGTTTGAGGCCAGCCTCAGGAACTTAGGGAGGCCATTAAGAACTTGGTGAGACCCTGTTTCAAAAAATAAAATACAAGCCAGGTATGATGGTGCATGCTTGTAATTCCAGTATTTGGGAGGCTGAGACAGGAGGATCGCAGGTTTGAAGAGAGCCTCAGAAATATAGTGAGGTTGCCGGGCGTGGTGGCACACGCTTGTAATCCCAGCATTCGGGAGGCTGAGACCGGAGGATCCGGGTTCGTGGCCAGCCTCAGCTACCTAGTGAGGCACTCTGCAACTTAGTGAGACTTGGTTTCAAAATAAAGAATAAAAAAAATAGGGCTGGGGGTGTAGCTTGGAGGTAGAATGCCCCTGAGTTCAATCCCCAGTACTGCAAAAAAAAAAAAAAAAGAAATATAGTGAGGTCCTCAGCAACCTAGTGAGGCCCTGTTTCCAAACAAAAATATAAACAGCTGGGGATGTAGCTTGGAGGTAGGATGCCCCTGGGTTCAGTCCCTAGTAAAACACACACACACACATAAATAAAATAAAGAAGGGGGGCTAGAAATGTAGCTCGAAGGTAGAATGCCCCTGGGTTTAATCCCCAGTACCAAACAAACAAACAAACACACCTCCTCAAAAAAAAAAAGAAAAAGGAAGTCATGTCATAGAAGCAGTTTTTTGCAACACATATAGCTATCCAAGGACCAGTATCAAGAATATATGAGGAATTCCTACATATCCTTAGGGAGTCAGTACAAATACACAAATAGTCAAAGGTGACACACTACAAAATAAGAAATGTGGATATTTGATAAGCATGAGAATTACTCATTAGTAATCAGAGAAAGGCAAATTAAAATCACAACTAGAGCTAGGTGTAGTGGCTCAAGCTTGTAGTCCTAGTACTTGGGAGGCTGAGACAGGAGTATCACAGGTTTGTGGCCAGCCTCAGTTACTTAGCAAGGCCCTCTACAACCCAGTGAGACCCTGTTTCAAAATAAAAAATAAAATAGGACTGGGAGTGTGGCTATGAGGTAGAATGCCCCTGGGTTCCACCCCCAATATCACGAAAAAAAAAAAAAAAATCACAATGAGATATCATTAAACACCAAGTTTTCAAAAATTCGTTTCTGAATAAAAATGCCAAGTGTTGGGAAGAAGGAGCAATGGACACCTCTACAAACTAGTAGTGGTGATAGAAATAGTCATACATATTCTCAAAAGCCCCCCCTCCCCCATCATCTATTAATTTTGAAAACAGACTTACCCTCCGATACAGGGGCTCATCCTCTCAGCAGGATCAGCACAGGGGGTCTTGGGTTTAACCTGACATTCACACTCACTGGGTCCAGTAGGTTTTTTTAAAAAAAATTATTTATTTATTATTTATTTTTGAGGAACTAGAGATTGAACCTAGAAGCATTCTACCTCTGAGCTACACCCTTAGCCAAATTTTATTTTGAAATAGGGTCTCACTAGGTTGTTGAGGGGCTCACTAAGTTGATGAGGCTGGCTTCAAACCTGCGATAGTCCTGTCTCAGCCTCCCAAGGACTGGGATTACATGACTGCACACTGCGCTCATCTCCAAAAGGTTATTTTGTGGTACTGGGGATTAAGCCCAGGGGCATTCTACCTCTGAGCTACACCTCCAGCCTTATTTTATTTTATTTTTTTGCGGTACTGGATTGAACTCAGGGACATTCTACCTCTGAGTTACATCTCCAGCCCTATTTTTTAGTCTTTATTTTGAAACAGGTTCTCACTAGTTGCGGAGGACCTCACTAGGTAGCTGAGGCTGGCTGGGAACCTGGATTCTCCGGTCTCAGCCTCCCAAGTACTGGGATTATAAGTGTGTGCCACACACCTGGCTCCTCAGCCTTATTTTTTATTCTTTATTTTGAAACAAGGTCTCACTAAGTTGTGGAGGGCATCACTAAGTAGCTGAGGCTGGACATGAACCTGTGATCCTCCTGTCTCAGCCTCCTAAGTACTGGGATTACAAGTGTGTGCCACCTCGCCCATCTCCAAAAGGGTTTAACTTGTTGCTAATAACTGTCTGGAGGGTCAGAGGACAGGAAGCAGTGATGTCTCGGCTAGATGGCATCTGATATTCATATCTTGAGTGTCAGGGGCTGCCTCTCAGCTCCCAAGAGGAGACCTCCACTTGCACTACACTGTGTGGGTAGCTGGGTGCTGCATTGATAGGGGTCATTTGAATACTAAACATTGTTGCCTGGGAACACAGCTGGCCTTCCATGTTTACCTTAACCCAGCTGGTCTCCATGGAAATAGTGTTGGAAGAAAGTAAACCAAAATCATCCACAGAAAATTGCTTTAAATCTATTGTTAATTTCCTTCCATTGACCCAGAAATTTCATTTCTAAGTATACACCCTACATTACTCATGTAAAAGAATGTTGATAGAAGTGTTATTCATACTGGCTAGTCTAAGTACCCATCAGTCTTTGATTGAGTACATAAATATAGTATATATATATATATATAATGAAATAATAAAAATGAACAAATTATGATTATACACAGTAACATGGCTGAATCTCAAAAACAGTTGAATGAAGGAATCTAGATATAAAATATACATGCAATGTTATTTCACTTACATAAAAAACAAACATACAAGCTATGGGCCAAACTAAGCTTTTGTTCAGGGGATGTATACACAGTATCATGATAAAACTATAAAGAAAAGTAAAGAAATGAATTTCATTTAAGAAAGTATGGAAGCAAGGTGTGGTGGTGCATGCCTGTAATCCCAGTACTTGGGAGGCTGAGACAGGAGGATCATAGGTTCAAGGCCAACCTCAGCAACTTAGAGAGACCTTGCTTAAAAAAAAAAAGTTTCAGGGGATGTAGCTTGGAAGTAATGCCTCTGGCACTAAAAAAGTCTTTTCTGTGTTGTGCATTACTCACTTTTTTTTAAGTTTAAAAATTTTAAGTTTTTTTTTTTTGTGGTACTGGGAATTGAATCCAGAGGCATTCCACCTCCGAGCTATAACCCCAGACCGATTTTTTTTTTTTCAGTACTGGGGATTGAACCCAGGGGCATTCTACCTCCAAGCTATACCCCCAGCCCTATTTTTTAGTCTTTATTTTGAAACCGAGTCTCACTAAGTTGCAGAGTGCCTCACTAGGTAGCTGAGGCTGGCCATAAACCCGGATCCTCTGGTCTCAGCCCCCCAAATGCTGGGATTACAAGGGTGCGCCATCATGCCCGGCTCCCAGACCGATTTTTTTTTTTTTTTTTTGCGGTACTAGGGATGGAACTCAGGGGCATTCTACCTCCGAGCTACATCCCCAGCCCTATTTTTTATTCTTTATTTTGAAACCAGGTCTCACTAAGTTGCGGAGTGCCTCACTAGGTAGCTGAGGCTGGCCGCGAACCCGGATCCTCTGGTCTCAGCCTCCCGAATGCTGGGATTACAAGCGTGCGCCACCACGCCCGGCTCCCAGACCGATTTTTAAAAAATTTCTTATTTGGAAACTAGGTTGCTAAGAGCCTCACTAAGTTGTTGAGGCTGGCTGTGAACCTGCGATCCTCCTGTCTCAGCCTCCCAAGTACTGGGATTACAAGCATGCACCACCACACCCAGCTAAAAATTTTAAAAGTTTTTAATTGAAAATTTAATTAGGGTAATTATGGACTCACATGCAATTATAAGAACTAATGCAGAGATAGCCCTTAGACACTTTCTCAATTCCTCCAGTGGAAACACTTGTACCAGAGATTGAGCCCAGGGGCATTCTACCTCCTAGCTACAACCCCAGCCCTTTTGATTTTTAAGTTGCTGAGGGTCTCACTAAGTTGCTGAGGCCAGCCTCGAACCTGCAATCCTCCGGTCTCAGCCTCCCAAATACTGGGATTATAGGCATGTGTCACCACACCTGGGTTTCCTCCCAGGGATTCTAATGTCGTCAGCTTCATTCTGTCACCTCTCTGATCTATGCTCTCTGCTGGCTTTGATCTCCTGAATCCACTGTGGCTGTGGCAATCCCATCCTTCCATCTTGTTTGCTCCCCCCAAAATATGAGAGGCGCCAGGCTGGCTCAGCAAGGTCATGTTGCTTTGTAGGCCAGTCTCTGTGGCGTCCAGGCCTGCAGGGTGGTGGCTTGCAGGGTGGTGTGTTGTGGTTAGGTGGGAAGCCCCGGCAGAACCACATGGATGGTTGGGGCCTGCGGGGACAGCGAGTGCAGCCATGCTGCCACTCGTTTTCTCCTGTGGCCATGTGGGCTCCTAGGGAACAGACTGGCACCGTCCTGTTTTCCAGATCCAGGAGTGGGAGACCCGAATCTTTACCCAGGGCAAGGAGGCCATGGCTCCGGGATTCATCCTGGGACAGAAGGCCAAGATCCAAAGGAAGATCAAGATTCTAGAAGACCAGCTGAACAGGGTGAGGGTCTGACCTCGGGGGCCGTGGGCAGGACTGAGCCTAGGAGCTAGGTTCCAGAAGTGACGGAGGGGCACTGTTAGGAGAAAGGACCCTGGAGGGTTGGAGGGTCCCAGGGATTGGAGGCTGATGGGCCCCAAGGCTGGGGCGGGTGTCACTTTCTGTCCCTAAAGAGAGAACAGGCTGGTCTCCATGATCCCCATCTCTGACAAAGGCCACCTCCTTGGCTGAGTGTGGAGGAGGGAGGCAGGCCATGCTTCACACAGGCTCACCCCCCCACCCCCCAGGTCACCTGTCACTTTGACGCCCAGTTGGTGCGGAACGCGGCCCTGCGGGAGGAGCTGGACCTGCTGCGCATCCAGAGGAGCCGCTACCTGAGCGTGGACCGCAAGCTGAGGAAGGTCAGTGGGAGGACGGGGCCCCTGGCTGCAGTGGCCCCACAGCCCTTCACCCCCTGCCCTGGCACTCCCTGCCCCAGCACCGCAGGATTGCTTTAATCCGGGGAGGAGACTGCTTCTGACAAAGAAGGTGGCCTCTGCAGGAAGCACACAGGTCATTCTGAATATTATCACCCTGTGCAGTTAGTGAGATTCCTTGGGAAAATCTGCTCACCCATTGTCCTCCCTGCCCTCCTTCTTTCCCTCCTGTCTTTCTGTCTTTGCTTCTTTTCTCCTCCTCCTCCTCTTCTTCTTTTTTTTCCTTTGGTACTGGGGATTGAACCCAGGGGCATTTTACCTTCAAGCTACACCTCTAGCCCTTTTTTTTTTGAAACAGGGCCTAAGTTGTTGAGGGCCTCAAATCTGTGATCTTCCTGTGTCAGCCTCCCAAAAACTAGGATTACAGGTGTTTGCTACCACATCCTGCTTCCCTCTTTCCCTTTTCACTTTTATTTTTAAATAATACAGAAAAGGTGCAATAATTTTACTGAACTTCTATATATCCCTCACCAAGACTCATAATGTGCCACACTCTGTGAGTGTGTGTGTGCGTGCATTTATTACTATCTCCTTTTTTTTTTGGCGGTTGGTGTTAGGGATTGAACTTAGAAGCATTCTACCTCCGAGCTACACCCCCAGTTTATCATTATTATTATTTTTTTTGGGGGGGTCTTGGGGTTTGAGCCCAGGAACCTTCTACTTCTGAGCTATACACCTCCACCCTTTTTTATTTTTTATTTTAAAACAGGGTTTGACTGAGTTGCTGAGGTTGACCTCAAACCTGTGATCCTCCTGTCTCATGCACCACCACATTTGGCTTTATTGTTATTATTTTTTATACTGGGGATTGAACCCAGGGGCATTCTCCTTCTGAGTTACACCACTGGCCCTTTTTATTTTTTGTTTTGAAACAGGGTCTCACTGAGTCACTGAGGCCAGCCTTGAACCTGCGATCCTACTGTTTTTTTTTTTTTTTTCTCTAATGCCAGGCTTCTTTTATTTATTTATTTATTTTGGTAAGAGTTTAGTATCAAATTTTATTTTTTTATTTTTCAGCACGGATTTTTATACGTTTCTTGAGTACAACAGGGTTACATAGACATTTATGACATTATCAATTATTGTCAGAACACAAATAGCACCACTTCTTCATTTTCCACTTATAGCCAACATTCTTAACATAGCCTGGTAAAGCAAACTTTCTAGAGTCATAAAACCATAATCCTTTAGGGTCATATATTTACTTTCTAAGAAGTAGGAGGGTCTTTCATCTACGAATCCTAGGTGCAATTTCCAGACTTTGAGATGCCAATGTAGCCATAGCAGAAGAGTCAGTATAATTACTCATATATGCAGATAGCAACTGCCAGGGGAGAGAGGGCCCATCTGGACTCCCACAACTCCCCCATTTTTATTTTAAAATGCATGAAGGACTGTGCCTGTCTTAGGTCGTTTCCTACCAGGTGCTTAATCTTACCTGTCATGGGGTGTCGATGAGTCATTCAACGAGCCCTGTCTTAGGTTGGATCCTACTGTTTTAAACTCCCAAGTGCTGGGATCACAGGTGTGCACCACCATGCCCAACCGATCTTGGCATTTTGGAAGCATCCAGGGCAGTTGTATTGTATATCTCTATATATGGGCTTCTCTAATTTCTCCTCATGATTCAATTCAGGGTTTACATTTTTGGTGGTGGGAAGGTGGCTTTGTGTCCATTTCAGCAAGAGGGTACCTGATATTAATTTGTCTCATAACTAGTGATATTACCTTATTACGTGGTTAGTTTAGTCAGGTTTCCAATGTGCAGTTTTCCTCTTTAAAATGATAGTCTGAGGGAGATTCTTTGATGCTAGGTAAATATTCTGTCCCCTGGCACATTTTCACTGCATAGTTTTTTTTTTTTTTTTTTTTTTTTGTGGTACTGGGGATTGAACTCAGAGGCACTCTACCTCCGAGCTATACCCCCAGCACTATTTTTTATTCTTTATTTTTTTATTTTTATTTTTATTTTTTTTTCCGGCACTGGGGATTGAACTCAGGGGCATTCTACCTCTGAGCTACACCCCCAGCCCTATTTTTTATTCTTTATTTTGAAACCGAGTCTCACTAAGTTGCGGAGTGCCTCACTAGGTAGCTGAGGCTGGCCGTGAACCCGGATCCTGGGGTCTCAGCCTCCCAAATGCTGGGATTACAAGCGTGCGCCACCATGCCCGGCTCTATTCTTTATTTTTGAAACCAGGTCTCACTAAGTTGTGGAGTACCTCACTATGTAGCTGAGGCTGGCCTCAAACCCGGATCCTCTGGTCTCAGCCTCCCAAATGCTGGGATTACAAGCCTGCGCCACCATGCCCAGCTCACTGCATAGTTTTAACATCCATTAATGATTTTTGGTGCTGTGGAATTGAACCCAGGGGTATTCCACCTCTGAGCTACATTCCCAGCCCTATTATTTATTTATTTTTGAAACAGGTTCTTGCTAAGTTGCTGAGACTGGCCTTGAACTTGTGATCTTCCTGTCAGCCTACCTAGTACTGGGATTACAGGCATGTGCCACTATGACCAGCTTATACTATATTTTAAAATCATGAGTTCCTGTTGATATGTCAAATTCCAGTCCAGTATCACTGGGTTTTCCCTAAACATCCCCTACTTCATCCTTCCTTCTCTTTCCCACAGTGGGAATACTGACTCCCACCAATACCTGTATACTTACTCATTTGCTCAGTCATGTCATATACACCAAAGACTTTCAATATTGCTACAGCTGTGCTACCACCCCACAAACCTAATAAGTAGGGAGTAGGGTTCAAGATTTGTTTGTATTTTTTTTTTTTTTTGCGGTACTGGGGATTGAACTCAGGGACATTCTACCTCCGAGCTATACCCCCAGCCCTATTTTTTATTCTTTATTTGGAAACAGGGTCTCACTAAGTTGTGGAGTGCCTCACTAAGTAGCTGAGGCTGGCTGCGAACCCGGATCCTGGGGTCTCAGCCTCCCAAATGCTGGGATTACAAGCGTGTGCCGCTTAGTTTTTTTTTTTTTGTGGTACTGGGATTGAATCTGGGGGCATTCTATTTCCAAGCTACACCTCCAAACCTATTTTATTTTTTATTTGGAGACGGGGCCTCACTAGATTGCTAAGAGTCTTGCTAAGTTGTTGCTAATGCTGTCCTCGATTCTGCAATTCTCCTGTCTCAGCCTCCCAAGTACTGGGATTACAGGTGTGCATTAGCACACCCAGCTCTGTAGTTTGTTTTCTCCTTGGAGGGTAGGGGTATTTATATATCTGTCTAAATTATTGTATCCAGAAGTTACTTGGCATGCTTCCCATTTTTTGGCTTTCTGTGTGGTTCCTCATTTGAAATACAGTTAGGCTCATTTATTTGTTTGTATTCAGTTTTAGTTGTTGCTCCCATCTTTGTTGATTTAATTTTCTTATGAATATGTAAAACATGAACAAGGCTCTCAAATCAAAACTATTCTAGAGCCGGGCGTGGTGGCGCACGCTTGTAATCCCAGCATTCGGGAGGCTGAGACCCCAGGATCCGGGTTCGCGGCCAGCCTCAGCTACCTAGTGAGGCACTCCGCAACTTAGTGAGACTCGGTTTCAAAATAAAGAATAAAAAATAGGGCTGGGGGTATAGCTCGGAGGTAGAACGTCCCTGAGTTCAATCCCCAGTACCGCAAAAAAAACAACAACAACAAAAAAACCAAAACAACAACAAAAAAACTATTCTAAAAGATTATCTCAAGAGAAAAATCATTGCCTTCTCATCTCGTCCACCCCTCGTTCAAACCCAACCCCTGCAGGTTACCTATTTCCTTAGTTTTTGGTTCTCCATTCTGGGTTTCTTTTTGCAAAAGCACATGTGTGTTTGTGTGTGTCTATGTGGATGTGTATTCACATATCTGTATATCTATACAGGTATATGTATATAAACTTTCTGTCCTTTCTTTCTCTTGAAGGAATCATTTTTACCCACAACTCTGCAGACATTTCTGTGGAACTAGAAAAAAGAACAGTGAGGTCGTAGGATATACTAGCCTGTTTTCTGTTCCTATAGCAAAAAAATCTGAGGCTTGGAACTTCACAAAGAAAAGAGGTTTATTCAGTTCGCAGCTTTGGAGGCTGAAAATCCAAACAGCACAGTGCCGTCTCTGTCAGGGATCCCCTTAGCTGTGTCACATCATGGCTGCTGACATCATGGTGGATCATAGACAAGGGGGAGACCCACACCTTTTTGGTGCTGGGGATTGAACCCAGGGGCATTCTACCTCTGAGCTACACCGTAGTCCTTTTTTTTCTTTTCTTTTCTTTCTTTCTTTTTCTTTTTTTTTTTTTTTGTGGTACTGTGGATTAAACTCAGAGGATTCTACCTCTGAGCTATACCCCCATCCACTCCTTTTTTGTGGTGCTGGGGATTGAACCCAGGGGTATTTTACCTTTGAGCTACATCCCCAGACCTATTTTATTTTTTATTTTGAATTAGGGTCTTGTTAGGTTGCTGAAAGCCTAAGTTGCTGTAATACTCCTAAACATTACAGGCTTAATTGTGGCACCATGCCTGGCTTATTTTTTATTTTGAAATAGGGTTGCATTGAGTTGTTGAGGGTCTCGATAAATTGCTGAGCTTGGCCTCAAACTTGTGATCCTTCTGTCTCAGCCTCTCAAGTACTGGGATTATAGGCATGTGCCACTATGCCTGGCTTTGATGTTCCTTTTATTTGGTACTTATTTAGAACTCCTTTCAAGGGCAGCTGCTCACTAGGAGGATCTACATGGAAGGCTCAGGAATCTTTTTTTTTTTTGCGGTACTGGGGATTGAACCCAGGGGCATTCTACCTCCGAGCTACACCCCCAGCCCGATTTTTTATTCCTTATTTTGAAACAGGGTCTCACCAAGTTGTGGAGGGCCTCACTAAGTAGCTGAGGCTGGCCTTGAACCTGTGATTTTCCTGTCTCAGCCTCCCAAGTGCTGGGATTACAAGCATGCACCATCATGCCTGGCTCCATGAATCTCACTTCTTAGTGGGGATGTGTGCGGGGATTGTAAGACACAGCATTTATTTTGTCTTCCTCCCTGGCAGGAGATCCACCTCTTGAAGCACACAGTCAGCACCCTCATGGTCTCCTCCACCTCTGCCTACGCAGTCAGGTAGGATCCCAGGAGCCCCAGGCATGCAGGGGGTGGGGTATAGGTGACCTTTTCATAGGGCAGTCGCGAGTTGACTTGGGGCTGAAAAAATAGACTATTAAAACCTGTTTTTTTTTTTTTTTTTTTTTTTTTTAACCAATAACATGTCCTGTTCTCTCCCAGACCTTCTTCTTCTTCTTCTTCTTTTTTTTTTTTTGCGGTACTGGGGATTGAACTCAGAGGCATTCTACCTCCGAGCTATACCCCCATACCCCCAGCCCTATTTTTTATTCTTTATTTTGAAACCGGGTCTCACTAAGTTGCGGAGTGCCTCACTAGGTAGCTGAGGTTGGCCGCGAACCCGGATCCTCCGGTCTCAGCCTCCCGAATGCTGGGATTACAAGCGTGCGCCACCACACCCGGCTCTCCCAGCCCTTCTTAACCAGTTCCTTGGGGCATGTGAATGACAAGAGTTGTGTCCATCCCATCTGTTAATTGGTCCTAGCATAGATGCAGAGAAAATCAACATATGTATGTATAGTGCAGGTAGCAGGGGTCTGGAATCCAGAAGGCATCCTGAGAATGAAAATAATTAGATTATTCAACAGTGTTGGTTGGAAGCGATGGATAAAGTCTTAGGTCAACTTCAGATGAAAATACGTATTGTAGAGCTGGGCGTGGTGGTACATACTTGTAATCCCAGTACTTAGAAGGCTGATACAGGAGGATCACAGGTTGCAGTCAGCCTCAGCTACTTAGTGAGGCCCTGTTTCAAACCAAAGAATAAAAAAGAAAAGAGCTGGGGGTACTGCCCCTAGGTTCAATCCCCAGTACCCCCCCCCCCCCCCAATGCATATTGTATGGAATGGGGATGGGTTGCTGCTGCAGCAGTGTTGGATTCAGTCTGTCTGGGCTCTCATGGGCTCCAGGCCCCCTCTCACTCCAATACCTTCTTTCCCAGCTTCAACCTCATCCCCCGCTTGCTGCTCCAAGTTATCCCTCCCTTCCTTCCTTCCTTCCTTCCTTCCTTCCTTCCTTCCTTCCTTCCTTCCTTCCTTCCTTCTTCCTCCCTCCCTCCCTCCCTCCCTCTTTTCCTTTCTACTGACCCCTGAGGGGATGGGCTGGTGGGTGTCAGGGGTCTTAATACCCAGGAGTCTTGGCCAAGTTAGCCTTAATGGTGAATTCAGCAAGAAGCTAGGGCTCTGGGTATCCTGGGTAGAGGCAACCGAGGGCCTCTTACATTTCTAACCACATCACCCTCCAACTCCAGGCCAGTCACCTTTCTGAGTCCATGTGTAATCTCCCTCTGGGCCCTCAACACCATCTTTTCCCCTGTTCCACCATCACATAGCAGTGTCGGTCTCCCAGATGTCCCGGAGTGTCTGTCCATACTGCAAGGCCTCCTCTGTGGGCCAGGCTGTCAATCCCCTAAGGCCTAGCACCCAGTGCTGACTCTGCCCCATAGCCCCATCCTGACCCATCCCTGGGAACCAAGGAAGTTCTCTACTTTTTGTGAGTCCAGGACAACTGCATCCTGACTCTGCCCCATCCCTGTGGCCCCAGCTCACAGTGCTCATCCCCAGGACCCCATGCTGACTCCAAACCATCCTCCAATCTCCTGGTCCCCTCCCCCCCAGAGAGGAGGCAAAGGCCAAAATGGGCATGTTGCGGGAGCGGACTGAGAAAGAGGTGGCCCAGAGCGAGACGGAGGTGCAGATCTTGCAGCGGCAGATAGCGCACCTGGAGCAGCTGCACCGCTTCCTCAAGCTCAAGAATGACGACCGGCAGCCGGATCCCGATGTAGTGCAGAAGCGCGAGCAGCGCGGTGAGGGACGCGACGCCCCTACAGGGTCCGGTGGGTGGGCGGGACTGGCGGGCGGGGGCGTGACCGAGCTGGCCAGGGGAGGGCGTGGCCTTTGCAGGGCGTGGCTGAGGAGGCATGGGGGCGTGATCGAGGCGGGGAGGGCGGGGCCCATCGGGCTGCTCTGAGAGGCTGGCGCAGAAGCTGAAGGTTACCTGGCCGCTGGGTCTTCCCACAGCCCAGGAGGTGGCCGAAGGACTCCGGAAGACCTCCCAGGAGAAGCTGATGATGCGCTACGAGGATGCTCTGAGTAAACTGTCCCAGCTGACCGGCGAAAGCGACCCCGACCTGTTGGTATTGAAGTACCTGGAGAGTGAGTGGTCGCCGAGTAGAGGTTGGGGGCCCGGGTAGCCCAGCACCCACCGCGTCAAGTGCTGGTTGTCTTGGGTCACTGTCACTGGGCGCCTCCCTCCAGGCGTGGGGACTCCTCCCCCTGCTCAGGAAGAAGGAATGAGGTCTGGGAGGTGCGCCTGCCTCCACTTCTGACTATGATCTGTCTCTGTCTGCCTCCCCTGTCCCCTTCTCAGTCTCTCTCCTACCCCTTTCTGGGGTCTTTGCCCTTCCCTCTGGCTTTCTGTCACCCTGAACCCTGCATCTGTCTTCTCGTTTACTTCTCTCTCGGTTTCCCCTCCCTCAGAGGGCCTTCGAGTGCTCTAAACATGTTTTCTTCAACTCTGCCTCCATCTCTATTTTTCTCTCCTGTCCCAGGCACTGTTTCTTAGGGTCTTTCTTTCCCTCTTTCCCCCTGACTGCCCATTTCTCTGGGCCTCTGTATCTCTGTCTCTCTCAGTGTGGCTTTGTGGCTTTCTCTTTGTCACTTTCTTTCATGGACTTGCTCTGTATTTCTGTGTTCCTGTGTCTTTATCTGCCTATATCTCTATAATGGTCCCTCTGCCTTTGTCTCTGTGTGGTCTTTCTCTGCCCTTTTATGATCTGTCTCTGTTTTTTCATCTGTGTGTCTCTGACTCCATTTTTCTGAGCCCCATCTTTCCCAACTCTCTCTTAGCTGAGGAGCGCAACTTTGCTGAGTTTAACTTCATCAATGAGCAAAACTCGGAGCTGCAGCATCTTCAAGAAGAAATCAAAGAGGTGAGTGAAGCTCTCCTCACCTTCTCTCCTCCTACTCTCCCTCTGCCTCCTCTTCCCCCCAACTCCTGTAGGCTGGCCTAGCGTTCAGGCCCTGTCCCCACAGATGCAGGAGGCTATGGTCAGCGAGCGCTCCAGTGGAGGTAAGCAGCAGGAGCAGGAGCAGCAGAAGCGCTCAGCCTTGCAGGAGCGTGTGGACAAGGTGCAGTCTGAGTCGGATCAGCTTGAGGCCCGCCTGAAGGACTTGCGGGGCCAGCTGGAGAAGCTCAAGTCTGGTGAGGACCCGAAGCAGTCCGTCTCCCAGCCCAGCCCCAGCTTCTTCATCTGCAAGGATGCTATGGACTGGCTGGCCACTTGAAGGCATTTAGTAGAGAACTTTATGCACTTGCTTGCCATTTTATCCCATTTACTCTATCTGTCCATCCGAGGTTCATCTATCCATCCATCCATCCATCCATCCTTCCAACTGTCTTGCATCCATCATCCATCCATCTATCCATTTAGCATTCATCCAAATATCTGCCACCACCATCCATCATCTATCCATCTGTCTGTCTAGAATGCCCAGGAGTGGGATTGTTGGGTCAGAGGGCAGATATATGTTGTGATTTAGTAGAAAATGCCGAACATTTCTCCAGGTGGTGCCACATTTTACACACCACATGAGCATGTGTACCATGCTTTCACCAGCACCTCTTACTGTTAGCTTTTTAGTGGTGGCCATTCTAATGTGTCTGCAGTACTGTCTCTATTAATTTAATTTGCATTTGCCTGATGACAAGTAATACTGGGCACCCTGTTCATGTAAATGTCTTTATGAGGTCCCTTTTCCATCCTGTGTCCCCCTCCCTTTTTTTGTAATGGGGATAGAACCCAGGGGCATTCTATTCTGAATTATTATTATTATTTTTTGTGGTTCTGGGGATTGAACTCAGGGGCATTCTACCTCCGAGCTATACCCCCAGCCCTATTTTTTTTTATTCTTTATTTTGAAGCCAGGTCTCACTAAGTTGTGGAGTGCCTCACTAGGTAGCTGAGGCTGGCTAAGAACCTGGATCCTCCGGTCTCAGCCTCCCGAATGCTGGGATTACAAGCTTGTGCCACCACGCCCCACTCTATTCTGAATTACATTCCCATCTCTTTTTAATTTTTATTTATTTATTTATTTTTTGTGGTACTGATGATTAAAAACAGGGGCATTCTACTTCCAAGCTATACTCCCAGCCCTTTTTATTTTTATTTTTTTTTGAAGCAGGGTCTTTGCTAGGTTGCTGAGAGTCCCACTGAGTTGCCAAGGCTGGTCTTGTGTCTGTGATCCTCCTATCTCAGCCTTCCAAGTACTGGAATTACAGGTGTGTTCCACCACCCCTGCTGGTCATGGGTGCCTTCTTACTTCATTGATAATAACCAGCTGACTAACTAACTACAAGTTGGCCATACAGGGGCCCCTGAGTGCGGGTCATGACAATGACCCATGGGGTCAGTCAAGGACAACTGATTCAGTCACATGCACCTGGGGTTTGATGTTATGAAAAAACACAAAGAAAACAGCCCAGAGGCCTCTGCACTCCCTTGGACCTCTTGGGGTGCAGGTATGCGAGGGTTCCTCTAGGAAGGTGGAAGCTGGGTTTGTTTCCTGCTGATGTGTTTGAAAGTTGATGTCAAACTTTGAGATTAGGGGTGCAGCTGCCTCTGGTGGTATGAGCTGAGGCCAGCACCTTTCAGTCTTGGAGCCTTGACTGCTGCCTCCATAGGATGAGGAGCAGGGAGAGGGCTGGCCCTGGATTCATGACAGTAGGTCCTTCCTGACCCCAGATATCCAGCTGCTCTTCACCAAGGCCCATTGTGACAGCAGCACCATCGACGACCTCCTGGGGGTAAAGACCCACATGCGGGATCGGGACATTAGCCTCTTCCTGAGCATGATTGAGAAGCGGCTGGTGCAGCTCCTGACGGTGCAGGCCTTCCTAGACACCCAGGTGGGACGGGGCTGGGGTGGGGCCCTGGGGGATGCCTTGGGCCTGGCCTAAGCTGACTCCTGGCTCTGACACTTTCAGAGCCAAGCCACCTTGGCTGACGCTGCCCTTCTGGTGCTGGGCCAGAAACATGAGGATCCGAAGAAGACGACCCCATTCCAGCTCCCTGACAATCTGTGAGGCCCAGGGCAGGGGGAGAGGAGATGTGTTTCCATAGGGGTGGAGGGAGCAAATGATTGGAGAGTTTGGGGGCACGAGGTGGTAGATGTGGCCCAAGGGGCGAGGGATAAGAAGATGAAATGGGAAACTGGGTGTGGTGGTGCACACCTGTAATCCCAGTACTTGGGAGGCTGAGACACGAGGATCATAGATTTCAGGCCAGCTTCAGCAACTTAGGGAGAACCGCAGCAATTTAGTGAGACCCTGTTTCAAAATAAAATATAAAAAGGGCTGGGAGCCGGGCGTGGTGGTGCATGCTTGTAATTCCAGCATTTGGGAGGCTGAGACCGGAGGATCTGGGTTCTCCGCCAGCCTCAGCTTCCTAGTGAGGCCCTCCGCAACTTAGTGAGACCCTGTTTCCAAATAAAGAATAAAAAATAGGGCTGAGGGTATAGCTTGGAGGTAGAATGCCCTTGAGTTCAAGCCCTAGTACTGGGAAAAAAAAAAAAAAAAAGGGGGCTGGGGGTGTAGCTCAGAGCGTAGCCCCTGGGTTCAGTCTCTAGTACAGAAAAAAAAAAAAAAATCTGCGAGTTGTTGTGCATGCTTGTAATCCCAGTACTTGGGAGGCTGAGATGGGATTGCAGGTTCAAGGACAGCCTCAGTAAATAGTGAGATTTTCATCAACCTGGCAAGGCCTTGTTTCAAAACAAAAATAAAAAATAGGGGGCTGAGGGTGTAGCTGAGAGATAGAAAGTCCCTGGGTGCCACAAAAAAAAAAAAAAAAAAAAAAAAAAATGAGATTGGAGCTTTGAGGAGTGGAAATTCTAGGGATCTGGTGGGAAGACGGGGCTCTGGGTGTTCCAGAGAGGATGGGCTGGAGAACAGCTAAGGGTCTCTGGGAATGGCAGGGAAGCACCATTGACCTTTGGTGGGTCACAAGTCTATGTTCCCCCTCCTTCCTCACCCTAGAGAGGA
The DNA here is from genome assembly GCA_004027655.1 of Graphiurus murinus. Taxonomy (NCBI): domain Eukaryota; kingdom Metazoa; phylum Chordata; class Mammalia; order Rodentia; family Gliridae; genus Graphiurus; species Graphiurus murinus. Next base: position 27,438 of record PVLC010007488.1, on the reverse strand, counting down.
CCCCCCAGGTTTTGTGGCCAAAGACGACTATCCCATGAGCAAAGAGGAGCTGCTAAGCCAAGTGATGAAGTCGGTGAGAGCAGGAGCCAGCGGGGTCGGGGCAAGGACCTCAGCCAGGCCTTGGAACCCTAACTGTTCCCTCCTTCCCAGGTGGAGGTCCAGGAACTGTCTCGGGAGCAGAGCCAGGAGCCTGCCGAGACTGTGGAGAACACGGACAGCAACCCGAGTGTGGAGGACACCGGGACCCGGGTGGGCAGCACTGGTTCGGCCCTGGCGGATGCCGCCAGGGTGGGTGGGTCCATCCTGAGCCACAGGACTAGCAAAGGCCACGGCTCCATTAGCCACGTCACTTTTGGCCTCCCTGGCTCCAGTATGGGCCAGCGGTCCACGTTTGGGGACTCCCACTCCAGTGCAGGCAATGTGACCTTTGGCTCCACCAGCACCAGTGGGGTACTGGGGTCCAACCGGCCCTCGATTGTGGGCCACGTGACCTTCAGGCCCACTAGTTCCAGCAGCAACCCGACCTCCTCTGGCTATGTGGAGTCCAGCAAGGGCCAAGAAACCGTTAGAGGTGGCACAGAGAGCAGAGCGTCAGACTCCAGTGGAGGACTTGGCTCCAGCAGAGGCCGCGTGTCCAGCGCCGGGCCTGCCTCCAGCACTGGGCCTGGCTCCTCCACCAGCAAAGATTCCCGGTGCTACTACTAGGAGCCCGGCTGTTTGTGGTTTCCTGTCTCCCCATCCCTCTGTACTCTGGGGCTCTCCGTCTCTCCCGTCCAGCTTAGGCTTCTGTGTCTCATTGCCCCTCCATCTCTTTGCATCTGCCCATCAGTGTTGCCCCATCTCTGTCTCCTTGGCCCTAGCCCTCCCTTGTCCCTACTCCTGCTCTGCCCCCCTTCCATCTCCAGTTCCCTCTCCTTAATCTGTCTCCCAGACTCTCCTAGCCTCTCCTGTCCTTATTCCTCACTCCCTGGAGATCCCCCCGGTACTGACCAGATGAGCTGTGACGATAGGAAATAAAGGTCAGAGCTCGACTTATACCCCAGCCTGATTACAAGTGTGTGTGTGTGTGGGGGGGGGGGGGCTTAAGACATGACTTCTTCCTTTGCCTCCAGCCTGGGGGAGGGGGGGATTTATGACCTATTACCTGCCATTCATTCACTCATTCACTTATTTTTGAGACTTCCATATTTCTGGATCTGTTGGGAATGGTATCAGTCAGGACAGGCTGGGTTATACTACAGTAACAAATAGTCCCAGAATCAGTGACCCTGGTGCAGCAAAGGTTTCTTTCTCTTTAGTGCTACTGCTCCATAATAGGTCACCCAGTGGCTCTACTCTCTGTCATCCTATGCCCCAGGCAGATGGAACAGTCTCCATCTGAAAAGGTACCAGGTCCTTTAACACTGAGAAAGAGAGAAAATGACGAAGTAGGCAATGACTCTTAGAGTTTTTACCTGGGTATGACACAGTCACCTTCATTCATGTTTGTCAGCCAAAGAGGGTCACCTGACTTATAGGAGGCTGAGACCGGATTGAACCTCACTTCAGAGGGAGGTGGGGGAATATTGTACTTCTATGCATCTGAAAGGAGAGAAAGAAAGGTCACAGAGGTAAAGCTGACCACATCCCTGTGCTATGCCCATAGGAAATACTCAAAGCTAGGTGTTGTGGTGTACTTCTGTCATCCCAGTACTTGGGAGGCTGAGACAAGAGGATTGCAGGTTCAAGACCAGCCTCAGCAACTTAGGGAGACCCTGTTTCAAAATAAAGAATAAAAAATAGGGCTGGAGGTGAGACTTGGAGGGTAGAATGCCCCTGGTTTAAACCCCAGTTCTGAAAAGTAAATAAATAAATAAATAAATAAATAAATAAATAAAGGCATAGTGTTTATGTAGAACTGATACATATCTTCTAGTATAATCTAAATAATCTTTAGATAATAATACCTAATATAATGTGAATAGTTGTTATGCTGTATTGTTTAGGGAATAATTGACAAGAAAAAAATCCCAGTACTGGAAAAAAACTAACTTCCTATTTGAATCAACAAATTTTTTTTTCTTTTTTCTTTTCTTTTTTTTTTTTTTGGCAGTACTGGGGATTGAACTCAGGGGCATTCTACCTCTGAGCTATACCCCAGCCTTATTTTTTATTCTTTGTTTTGAAACAGGGTCTCACTAAGTTGCTGAGGCTGGTGGAGAACACAGATCCTCCGGTCTCAGCCTCCCAAATGCTGGGATTACAAGCGTGTGCCATCACGCCCGGCTAACAAATGTTTTTTTTTTGCGGTGCTGGGGATTGAACTCAGGGGCTTTCTACCTCCGAGCTACACCCCTAGCCCTATTTTTTATTCTTTATTTTGAAACCGAGTCTCACTAAGTTGCGGAGTGCCTCACTAGGTAGGTAGCTGAGGCTGGCCGCGAACCTGAATCCTCCGGTCTCAGCCTCCCGAATGCTGGGATTACAAGCGTGCACCACCATGCCCGGCTCTTCTTTCCCTATTTTTTGCCCCTTTGATTTCCTTCTCTTGCCTCATTGCTCTGGCTAGAGTCTCAAGTACTATGTTGAACAGAAGAGGTGATAATGGACATCCTTGTCTTGTTCCTGTTTTTAGTGGGAACTCTCGCAGTTTTTCTCCATTTAATATGATGATGGCTGTGGGCCTATTGTATATTGCCTGTATGATGTTGAGGTATATTCCTTCTATTCCGATTCTCTGCAGTGCTTTTAGCATGAGTGGGTGTTTGATTTCGTCAAATGCTTTATCAGCATCAATTGAGATGATCATGTGATTTTTTGTCTTTGAGTCTGTTTATGTGATGAATTACATGGATTGTTTTTTGTATGCTGAGCTAGCCTCGCATCTCTGGGATGAACCCAACTTGGTCATGGTGTATAATTTTCTTGATGTGGTTTTGAATGCGCATTGCTAGTATTTTGTTTAGCAGTTTTGCATCTAAGTTCATCAATGGCCTATAGTTTTCTTTTCTTGAGCTGTCTTTATTTGGCTTTGGTATTAATGTGATGTTGGCTTCATAGAAAGTGTTTGGGAGGGTCTTGTTTCTTTCAATTTCATGGAATAGTTTGAGAAGTATTGGGATTAGCTCTTCTATAAATGTTTTCTAAAATTCACTTGGAAAACCATCTGGCCCTGGGCTTTTGTTTGATGGTAAACTGTTTATTGCTGTTTCTATCTCTTTGATTGTTATTGGTTGGTTTAAGTTTTCTATACCTTCTTGACTCAATTTAGGAAGGTTATAAGTGTTTAGAAAATTGTCAATTTCTTCTAGATTTTCCATTTTTTGGAGTGTAGTTTTTCAAAATAGTTTCTGATGATCCTCTGTATTTCCATACTGTCAGTGGTAATATCACCTTTTTCATCTCTTATTTTGGTAATTTGGGTTGATTCTCTCTTTCTTTTGGTTAGGTTGGTCAATGGTTTATCTATCTTGTTTATTTTTTCAAGAAACCAGCTTTTGGTTTTGTTGATTTTCTGTATTTTTTTTTTATTCTCTACTTCATTAATTTCTGCTCTGATTTTCATAATTTCCTGTCTTTGGGGTTAGACTCTTCTTGTTTTTCAAGTGCTTTGAGCTGTGTCATTAGTTTATTTATTTGGTGATTTTCTGTTCTTCTTATGTGGGCACTCAGTGCTATAAATTTTCCTCTTAGTACTGCCTTCAAAGTGTCCCAAAGGTTTTGATAGGTTGTGTCACTGTTTTCATTGGTTTCTAGGAATTTTTTGATTTCTCCCCTTACTTCTTCTATGACTCAATCCTCGTTCAGCGGTGTAGTGTTCAATCTTCATGTGTTTACATGGTTACTCCGGGTCTTCTTAGAGTTGAGTTCTAATTTCACTCCATTGTGGTCTGAAAAGATGTAGGTAATTATGTTACATTTTAAAAATTTGCCAGTGCTTGCTTTGTGGCCCAGAACATGGTCTATTTTGGAGAAGGTTCCATGTGCAGCTGAGAAAAATGTGAATTCAGCTGTAGTTGGGTGAAAGATTCTATATGTGTCTAATAGGTCCATTTGTTTTATGTTATTCTTCAGGTCTGAGGCGTCTTTACTAACTTTTTGTTTAGAAGATTGGTCTAGTGGTGTGAGAGGAGTATTGAAGTCTCCTAGTATTAGTGTATTGGGATCTATGTGTGTCTTATATCTTGCAGAGTTTGTTTTATAAAAGTGGCTGCACCTATGTTTGGGGCATAGATGTTGATAATTGTTATTTCCTCTTGCTGGATTGTTCCTTTTACTAGTAAAAAATGACCTGCTTTGTCTCTTCTAATAAGCATAGGCTTGAAGTCTAATTTATCTGATATCATGATTGCTACTCCTACTTGTCTTTGAGTTCCATTAGCATGGATTACCTTTCTCCAGCCCTTCATCTTTAGTTTGTGGGAATCTTTGTTTGTAAGGTGTGTTTCTTGCAGGCAGTATATAGATGGATTCTGGGTTTTAATCCATTTTGCTACCTTGTGCTTTTTTATTGGGGAGTTGAGACCATTTATATTCAGTGTGATTATTGAGAGATGACCTTTAATTCCTAACATTTTGAGTTTTGACTTTTGTTTTTGGTGGTGTTATTCTTTGCTTAGTTGTTTGCTTCCTGGAAATTATTGTTTCTCTGGTTCTGATATTTACTTGTTAATTCTTCTTTGTAGTTGATCTCTTTGAGTATTTTTTCTAGTGCTGGTTTAGAAGACATAAATTCTTTCAGTTTCTGTTTGTCATGGAAGGTTTTTATTTCCCCGTCAATTTTGAGAGAGAGTTTTGCTGTGTATGAGAATCTTGGCTGCAATTTATTTTCTTTCAGAGTTTGGAATATGTTACTCCAGCCCCTCCTGGCTTTCATGACTTGATTTGGGAGGTCTGGAGTGATTCTGATTGGTTTGCCTCTAAATGTCACTTGGCCTTTTACTTTTGCCGCCTTTAGAATTCTCTCCTTAGCCTCTACATTAGTCAACTTGACTATTATGTAGCGTGGTGAACCTCTTCTTTGGTCTTGTCTTGAGGGAGTTCTATGTTTCTGTACTTGTGTGTCAACTTCTCTTTCTTTCTTTTTGGTACTGGAGATTGAATTCAGGGCATTCTACTACGAGCTATACCCCCAGCCATATTTTTTATTCTTTATTTTGAAATAGGGTCTCACTAAGTTGCAGAGTGCCTCACTAGGTAGCTGAGGCTGGCCAAGAACCCAGATCCTCCAGTCTTAGCCTCCCGAATGCTAGGATTTCAAGTGTGCGCCACCACATCCAGCTTCAACTTCTCTTTCCATGTTTGGAAAATTCTCTGATATTACTTCTTTGAAAAGATTGTTTATTCCATTAGTTTCAACTTATAATCCCTCTTCTATGCCTATTATTCTTAGGTTAGCTCTTTTAAAATTGGTCCAGATCTCATTGATGTCCAATTCATACTGTCAATTTTTTTTCTAAATTATGTATTATGGGTTCATTTTGGGAACGGTCATCTTCTCAGAGTGATATTCTATTTTCCATGTGGTCTAATCTATTGTTTATCATTTTTATTGATGCCTTCACTTCAATTATTGCATCTTTCACATCCTTCATTTCCTTTAAGACTTCTCTTTGATTCCTGTTCAGGGTGTCAGATTCTTTGTTTATTTGTTTGTTCCTTTATTTCTTTCCAGCTCTCTCTGCATTCTTTCCGGAAGTTTTATATCATTTATACTATTACAGATCTGAATTGGTCTTCTGGTAATCTCTGCCATTCAGTGTTGTTGAGTTCTGTTATTGAGGGGTTGTGGTGGCTCATTGATTCTTTGCTGTTTTTCCTTCCTATGGTTTCCCTGTTCTTAAATTTATATCTTTGCTGCTCTTGCAAGCTTTCTCGTCCACTCTCTGCAGTGGGGGTTTAGAAGTGTCCGCTGGTATATATTGGGACAGGTTGTGTTCAGTGGTAAAGGTTGGGTGAGAAGTCACAGTGATGAATTCCAGAATAGGGTAAAATAGAGGGTATGGTTCAGTGGAATAAGAGGTTGAGTGTGTTGAGGTGATATATGGTAAAGATTAGAGGTAGTGAATATGTTGGGGGATTCTGGTAGTCAATGTAGAGTTTTAGGTGTGGTAGTATGAGATGGTCTTCATATGAGACAGGGAAAAAAGGAAAATGAAAAGTGAAAAGAAAAAGTGTTGAGAAGAATATAGATGGGGGAGACGGAGGGAAGCTTGTAAAAGGGATAAGGAGGAGAGTCAACAAACAGCAAAAAATAACAAAAAACCAATCATCCAAACAAACATAAATAAATCAAGGCAATACAAAATGAAAACAGAGAAAAAACAAAAACAAACAAACAAAAAACAGAACACACACACACACACACACACACAAGAAAAAAACCAACAACAAGAAACAAAAACTAAAACCCTGCTAATTTCTAAGTACAGAGCTGAGTTGACCTCAGCAGTCCTTTTGGATCTGTGTGGATATTTTCAGCTTTTATTTTTATTTTTATTTATTTATTTTTTTGCGGTACTGGGGATTGAACTCAGGGGCATTCTACCTCTGAGCTACACCCCCAGCCCTATTTTTATTCTTTATTTTGAAATCGAGTCTCACTAAGTTGTGGAGTGCCTCACTAGGTAGCTGAGGCTGGCCTCGAACCCGGATCCTCTGGTCTCAGCCTTCCGAATGCTGGGATTACAAGTGTGCGCCACCATGTCCGGCTTATTTTCAGCTTTTAAATATCTGCCCACTCTATTAGATTTTGAAGTGTGGCTCTGGCATTCTTATTTGTTCTGTCAGTGCAGGCAGGGAGTTCCGCTGGTGCCTCTCCCGCTGCAAGCTTGTATCTCTGAGCTCTCCACAGGGCCTATCTGTGTCTCTCTCTCTGCCTTTGCTGGTGGCGGGAGTGCAATCTAAATGCTGGGCGTTTCCAGGGTGCCTGGTAGTTCTCTATGCCCTGTGTGTACTGGGTCCCTCCCACAGTTCTGCTCCTATCCAATCGCTAGGAGGGTGGGCGACTGAGTCTGTCCTTTGTATAGGGGCCCCCGCACCCCGGGGGTGCAATCCAACTTACAGATCCCTGCTGCTCTGGCTCCGGTGGGAGGGATGACCTGGGTTTCCTTGTTGCAGGCTTAAGATGGTTGTCCCAGGTGTTCTTGATCGCTGTTGATCCTGTGGGAATATGCCGCCTGATTAGGGTGTGAAGTTCCGTAGTCACTTACTCCACCTCTGGTCGCTGGGGGCACAGGAGGTCGTTGGAGATCTTGATGCTAATAGACCCCGCTCTGGGCAGCAGGCAAGGTGGTGGCTGGCAAGATGGCGGCCGCCGGTTCAAGGAGCTCACCACTGCCGTGTGTGCTGGCTGGCTCCTTTGTTCTCCCTGGGTTCTGTTCAGCTGCTTTTGTTGCTTTAGTCAGTTGTTTTTTGCTGCTTTTCTTTTCTTTCCTTCTGTCAAGAAACTACTTTTGCAGCAGTTTTGATTCAAGTTCTGCGGAGCAGTTGATCGCTGCTCCGGCTCTGGAGGGAGAGGTGAGGTGAGCTGGGATGGTCCCTCGGGGGCTTATGCTGGTTGTCCCATGTGTTCTGGTCACTGTGGAAGGTGTAGGGGTCTGCTGTCTGGTTAGGATGGGGTTCTGGAGTTGCTTACTCCACGCCTGGTCGCTGGGTCCGCAGCAGTGTTGCTGTCCCCCATTTTGAGCTGCTGCTTAATGGCCACCGCGGTGCTCCGAGGCTTGGGGCCGCAGCCGTATGGACAGGCTTCTTTGCTTTCCCTGGTCAGCTTTCTGGGGTCTCTTTAGTTGTAATTCAGTTTTTGTTGCTTTGTTTGCTTTTTTTTTTTTTGTTTCCTTCAAGAAGTTGCTTTTATGGCAGATTTGGTTCGAGCTCACAGTGCCTGAGGAGAGGTGTTTCACTCAGACGCCATCTCGGGCTCCTCCCTGTCCTCTAGCACTAGCAGGGTTCAACTAGTGATCCTCTAAGTCTCGGTCCCTGCGGGAGACTACGGAAGTACTCCAGCCCCGAGGAAACTGCTCTGGTCTTGGGGCTCCTGACCAAACAGACTGGGAGCCCGGGTGTGGGGCGGGAGGAAACCACCCTCTCTCCGTGACCTCTCTGTCACCCGCTGGGTGCAGAGCCAGGCCTCCTCCACTTGGGGCGGGAGGAGGGTGCGGGCGGCACCGAGGGCAGGGCGGCAGTGCGTGGCCCACCGGGGCCTCCATTCATTTGTCCCTGGGCCCGTCCACTGTGCAATATTGTAAAAGGAAAATTCCTAATTTCGATTTTTCCCATGTAAACAAGAGGAAGTATTGAAAGCAGCATGTCAAACTCATCACTTCAAAAATTCATGAGAAGAAAAAACTCCAACTCATCCATATTAAATAGTTATAATCAAAACATTAAAAGTATAAATAGCAGGGCAACAGGAAGAAAGTATAAGGCTAATAAGAGGCCCCCAACACATTTTGCTCTCCTGAATCCAATTTCAACATAAAGACTTTATAAGCATGCTTAAAGATGATGGGATGATCTTCAAAATCTGATGTACCATGTGGATAACTCTCGCCATGTATTTAAGCATCCAGCAGATGTCGCCACCTTCCACTCTCAGACATCCCTGAAGTTCAGCCACCTGTGGTCGCCGGGCCACTGTGTGTGTGTGTTCCTGGGTATTTTACTAAAATTTTAACCCTTTAAAAATTTTATTTTGGTGATACTAGGGATTGAACCCAGGGGCATTCTGACTCTAAGCTACACCCCAGCCCTATTTTATTTTTTATTTGGAAACAGGTTCTCACTAAATTGAGGAGGACCTTTCTAAGTTGCTGAGTTTGTTCTTGAACCTGTGATCCTCCTGTCTCAGCCCCCCAAGTACTAAGATTACAGGCATGCACCACCACACTCAGATTTTTTTTTGAAAAACAGGGTCTCACTAAATTGCTGCATGCTGGCCTTATATCTGCTATCCTCCTGTCTCAGCCTCCCTAAGTATTGAGATTACAGGCATGCACCACCACTTCTGGCTGCGAGTGTGTGTGTGTGTGTGTGTGTGTATGTGTGTGTGTGTGTGTGTGTGTGTGTGTGTGTTATTGGGGATTGAACTCTGGAGCATTCTACTTCCAAGCCACACCCCCAGCCCAATTTTATTTTTAATTTTGAAACAAGGTTTCACTAAGTTGCTGAGGGTCTCACTAAATTGATGAGGCTGTCCTTGAACCTGTGATCCTCCTATCTCAGCCTCCCAAGTATTGGGAGTATAAGAATGCACCACAACCTGTTCAGATGATCATCTTAACCCTTGAATTAAGATTCTTTCATACGATTTTTCAAGGGAAGGTGTAAGGGACATATGTGGTCTCAGACCAGTGGGCACCTTGGTGCCCACTCTTTTGAAAAATAGCCTCGTCTGGAGCATGGGCTGTGCACATCTTATCTTGTTCACATCCGTGAGGGAGGGTTGCAGTCCAGTGGATCTAAAGAAGACATAAACAGTCAAGGTTTCTATGTTGAGTAGAGTGACCTGCGTCTGGTTTTTGTTGTGGTCAGCCTTTCTGACAGGCTGCCTTCCAGGAGTGGCCTCCCTAACTAAGGAAAAGGGAATGCTTGGGAAGGAAGGTTTAACACATTCCTAGCTAACTTTAGTGTACTATTGATCTTCAGTAGACAGGATTCACTGCCCAGAGAATAGTTAAGAGATAGAGCAGGCAGGATCAAAGAGAGACTTCGACTGGGGCTCTGTGAGGGGTTATGCGCGCCTTCGGTTGCAGGAAGAGTCGAATAAAAAACATCACATCCTCAGGTGTGGTGTGGGACACCTGCAATCCCGGTAGTTGGGAGACTGAGACAGGAGAATGATAGGTTCAAGGCCAGCCTCAGCAACTTAAGAGAATCCCTCAGCAATTTAGCAAGACTCTGTTTCTTTCTCTCTCTCTTCTATCTCCTCTCTCATACTGGGGATTGAACCCAGGGGCATTCTACCTCTGAGCTACACCCCCAGCCATATTTTTATTCTTTATTTTGAAATACGGTCTTATTAAATTGCAGTGGGCCTCACTGGGTAACTAGCTGAGGCTGGCCTCGAACCTATGATCCTCCTGTCCCAGCCTCCTAAGTACTGGGATTACAAACGTGTGCCACCACGCCTGTCCTAGGACCCTGTTTCAAAATAAAAAATAAAATCGGGCAGTGAGTATATCTCAGAGGTAAAATGCCTCGGGTTCAATCCTCTGTATAGAAAAAAGAAAAAAAAAAAAAAAAGAAAAGGAAAAAAAAAAGGATCACATCATTTGTGAAACTACGTTGATGTGATTTCCTACTGGGAAACATGGTCAGATAAATTGGAAATCACTATCTTTGTCCAGCGTCGCACAATGAGTTTCTGACAATCGTCCATCAGCGCCCCCCCCCCCCAACTCCGCGGATCCCACCCCACCCAGAGCAGAAGCATCCGTTTTTTGGCGGCGCTGCTTTAGCAGAACCTCGCCGCCAGGTGGCGCCCGCGCCCCCGGACCTGGGTTTTGGTCCATCCACGATTCAGAGTGTGCAAAGCAGGTGGTTTCCTTCTGGTCCTTCCTCGCCAGGAGGATCCTGTTTATTGGGATAGAAACCCTGACCTAGAATATGTTCCCAGAGCATAGCCCTGCAGGGGCACCCAGGTGGTAAAGACGAGTATGGCTCTTCTCATCCCTTTCTTCTACAATGTCTATTAAATGCTCCTGTGTGTCAGAGAGGTCCCCGCCCTGGAGTTTGCATCCTAGCTGGGAAGAAAAACACACCGCAAAAGCAAGACTCTGTCAGCACAGGGAAGCTTCCGCCTGGGATTTTTGTTGTTGCTGTTGTTGGTATCTCTAACCTGTGGAGATTTTCTTTTTTTGGTTGTTGTTGTCGTTGTAAACCCAGGCACATTCTACCTACAAGCTACATTCCCCAGCACTTTCATTTTTTATTTTGAAACGCAGTCTTGCTAGGTTGCTGAGGGCTTCGTTAAGTTGTACAGCCTGGCCTCAAACCTATGATCCTCCTGTCTTGTCCTCTCAAGGACTGAGATTACAGGTGTGGGCCACGATGCCTGGTGGATGCTGTGTTTCTTGATCTGGGTATTGGTGCTTGGGCGTGTAAACTGTGGAAATTCATGAAACAGTAAAGTTTTACATATCTGTTCTAGTTTTAAGTAGTCAAGAGAAAAAACGGGGTAAAATTGAAGGATAGGGAGGACAATGCTGAACCGTTAATTTGAAAGATAAGGAGAAAGAGAAACTTCAAGGAGGGCATGATGTCGAATGCCTGTAATTCCAGTACTTGGGAGGCTGAGACAGGAGAATAGTAGGTTTGAGACCAGTTCCATCCAGTTCCCTGCAAATGATATAATTTTGTTCTTCTTTATGGCTGAGTAGAATTACATTGTGCATATATTTAATAATCTTGGCTGGTTCCATAGTTTGGTGATTATAAATTTTGCGGCTAAAATATTTTGATAATATTTATTCTGCCTATTCAAGAGATTGGGAGATCTTTCCATTTTCTAAGATCTTTAATTCCTTTAGTGTTTTATAACATATCATAGAGGTTTCTTTTTTTTATCTCATTGGATATATTTATTCCTAAGTATTTTATTGTTTTTGAGGTTATTGTGAATGGAATTATTTTTTGGATTTCCTTTTAAGTAGATTAATAGTTGGCATAAAGAAAAGCTACTTTTTTATAGATTGATTTTGTGTCCCGCTAATTTTCTGAATTTATCAATCAACTCTGGAAGTCTTTTGGTTGAGTTCTTTGGGTCTTCTAAGTATAGAATCATGCCATCTGCAAATAGAGATAATTTCAGTTTTTCTTTTCCTAATTGTATTCCTTTGATTTTCTTCTATTGCCTTATTACTCCAAAGTCTGGAGTATTGAAAAGTAATGGTGATAGTGGGCATATTTGTCTAATTCCAGATTTTAAAGGGAATTCTCAAAGTTTTTCCCCATTCAGTATGATATTGGATTTGGGTTTAGCGTATATTGTCTTTTTTTTTTTTTTGTGGCACTAGGGATTAAATCCAGGGGCATTCTACCTCTGAGATACACCCCAACCCCATTTTTATTTTTTGTTTTGAAGCAGGGTCAAAGTTGTGGAGGGCCTAACTACATAGCTGAGGCTGGCTGTGAACCTGTGATCCTCCTGTCTCAGCCTCCCAAAGTACTGGGATTACAAGTGTGTGTCACCATGCCTGGTTGTATATTGTCTTGAATGGGTGTTGGATTTGTCAAATACTTTTTCAGCCTCTATTGAGATGATTATGTGATTTTTTTTCTTAGTTCTATTGATGTGGTGAATAACATGTATGGATTTTGTGTATGTTGAGCCACTTTGCATCTCTGGGATGAAATCAGTTTGGTCATGGTGTACAGTTTTCTTGATGTGGGTTTGAATGTTTATCACTCATATTTTGTTTAGAATTTTTGCATCTATGCTCATCAATAATATTGGTCTGTAGTTTTCTTTTCTTGGGGTATCTTTATTTGGTTTTGGTATTAAAGTGATACTGATCTCATAAAAGGAATTTGGAAGGATTTCATGTCTTTTAAGTAGATGTTCCTACATTGGTGTGATGTTTACTATCATTATATCTTCTTGATGGATTGTCCCTTTTATTAGTAAAGGTGACCTTCTTTGTCTCTTCTGATAAATTTTGACTTGAAGTCTTCTTTGTTGTATAGGAGAGTTGCCACTCTGCTTGTTTGCCTGGAATAACTTTGCTTATCCATTCACCTTTAGTCTATGAATATCTTTGTCTGTAAGGTGAATTTCTTGCAAGCAATATATAGTTGGATTATGGCCTTTACTTTACATTGCCAGTTTATGCTTTTTTTTTTTTGTGGTACTGAGGATGGAACCCAGGGGTCTTCTACCTCTGAGCTACACCCTCAGCCTGATTATTTTATTATTTATTTTGAAACAGGGTCTCATTAAGTTGCAGAGGGTCTCACAAGTTGCTGAGACTGGCCGCGAACCTGCGGTCCTCTTGTCTCAGCCTCTCAAGTACTGGGATCACTAGTGTGTGCCATCACACCTGGCTCAGCTTATGTTTTTTAATTGGGGAGTTTAGACTTTTGACATTCAATGTTATGACTGAGAGATGATATTTGTTTCTTGTCATTTTGGGTTAGATTTTTGGATCAATATAGTTTTGTTTGTCTTTTCTTTAGTTGCCCTTGGTGGAATTCACCCCTTTCTTGATCTGGGATGTCTTTCTTCTTTTTTTTTTTCCTTGTGTTTTATTTCTTGTATTTTTCTCTAGTGCCAGCTTGGTACTCATGGATTTTTTTTTTTAGTTTCTGCTTATCATGGAATGTTTTTATTTCTCTGTTAATTTTGAATGATATCTTTGCTAGATATATCAGTCTTGGTTGGAAGTTGTGTTCTATCAGGGTTTTTAGTACATCAACCAGTTTCCCCTGGTCTTCATGCTTTGGGTTGAGTAGTCCAGAGTGATTCTTATTGTTTTGTACCTAAATGTCACTCATTCTTTTGTTCTTGATGCATTTAAGATTCTCTCCTTGAACTCTATGTTAGTCATTTTGACTGTTATTTGTTGTGGATAAGTTCTTCTTAAATCTTGTCTTATCGGAGTTCTGAATGTCTCCTGCATGTGGATGTCCATTTTGTTTGCGTTCTGGACCCAAACTCCACCAGGGAGAAATTTTACCTTTTTGAGCCTGGGGCTTGAGTGGCTGAGTTATTTATCCCAGGGACACTGCTACTGCTCTTTGCAGTGGTGATCACATGAAACATAGCTGGCATTCTAGGCTTATGCATTCTACTACTCGTTGTACGCCTTGTGATCAATGCCTTTATTAGTATACGAGCAGATTTACATGGAATAAAACTGAAAGCACTGCCTTGCACAGGGCCTGGTAGTCAATGACAGGTTCAATTTTCTCAGGGCAATATCAACCTAAGACAGGGCTCGTTGAATGACTCATTGAGACCCCATGATGGGTAAGATTATGCACCGGGTAGGAAACGACCTAAGACAGGCACAGTCCTTCATGCATTTTAAAATAAAAATGGGGGAGTTGTGGGAGCCCAGCTGAGCCCTTTCCCCCCTGGCAGTTGCTATCTGCATATATGAGTAATTATACTGATTCATCTGCTATGGATACTTTGGGGTCTCGAAATCTGGAGATTGCTCCTAGGATGTGTAGATGAAAGACCCTCCTACTTCTTAGAAAGTAAATATATGACTCTAAAGGTTTATGGTTTTATGACTCTAGAAAATTTGCTTGACCAGGCTATGTTAAGAATGTGGGCTATAAGTAGAAAACGAAGAAGTGGTGCTAATTGTGCTCTGACAACGATTGATATGTCGTAAATGTATACATAACCCTGTTGTACTCAAGAAATGTATAAAAAATCCATGCTGAAAAAAAAAAAAAGAAACATAGCTGGCTACTGGCCTTGGTACTTGTGGTGCCCAAACACTGCCAGGAGATAGTTTATAGACTTCCAAGGATGTGGCACTGTTTGCTGAGTTATTTAACCCCCCAAAACACCATTGCTTGTGATCCTGCTGTGATCAATGGAGACTCCATAGGGGCAGGGCAAACTTCTCACCCTAGTTCCCACCTGGGTGTTCCTAGAACCTGTATGCTAATTCACATTTCTGCCATGTCTGACTGTAACCCCTGCCCCCACCTCTGCAGGGATGGTTTGCGAATTCATAGACCCCACAGGTTTGTTCATTGCCAGCATCAGAAAAAACAAAACAAAAAATTCAAAATAAAATGAAATCAAGCTTGGTGTATAGCTCAGAGGTAAACAGTTCCTTGGTTGAATCCTTAATAACCCCATACCCTAAACACATAAAATACAAAAATAAGGAAATAAAATAGTTTCAATTAAAAATATTTATTTTATCAAATTATCATATTTAAGCATGTTATCTATTAGTAGGATATGTATGCATTCTTAGTCATATTAACTTCAAAATCAGATTGCTTCAACATTTCCACCATATCTGGACTCAAGCTAGGTAAATGTCAAGTGTACAAAGTCATATGGCTTCTTTATTTTTCCATATATAATTAGGGCATCTCCTGTGTTACAAATGAAAGTGCAGGGCATGAGATAAGCCATGGAAATCTCATTGAGAAGAAAATTCTCATCAATAAAACTGAAGATACAAATTGGGAAATAATTTTATTATTCCTCATCAGCAAAAATGGGCAGATGGTTGGGTAACATGATGGTAAAACTGCATTAATCCTCTCCAACATTGGGATTTTCTCATGTATATAAAAGGAACAAAGAGTCAAAATGTTGTTTGAACAATAAAAGAATACAAAGCACCCAACCAGCAGAAGGATGGTGCGGGTGGCTTTGTGTTCAGGAGGTGTCTGGGGAGAGATGCAGGGGCTGCGGACAAGCTGCGCTCTCCTGTGGTGTCTGTAGAGGAGATTCACCATGTAGAGGCTGGTGCAGATCATGAGGGTCACAAACACCAGGTCTCGAGTCATTATGAAATAAAGATATGACCCTGAACTGCGGTTTCCAAACTGCACATTTTGACAGTAAGCACGGGAATACCCATAACCCACAGGAATGAAGTTGCTTTTGGCTTTTACGGTTTTGAAGAGGCCACTATAGATGAGCAAATTGACAATCCAGAAAAAAAGGAAGGAGGGGAAAATCCATGCAGAGAGCTTAAATTTAAGCCACACCCACTTAGAGTTCCTGGGACTGACGGTGATGGCTTGAAATGTGCTCAGGAGAGAGGTGGTGCAGATGGAAAGACCCCGGGTCACTCTGAAGATGTACAAAACTGTCTGACAACCAACATCGTCCAAAAAATGTTTTACTCCAAAGGAAAACATGGCATCTGGTATCAATGTGAACATGATGGTCAAAACATTGACCAAGGTCAGGTGCATGAAAATGGAATCGATGGGCTTCTTTAGATGAGGTTGAGTGAGGAATATGGACATGTATAAGCCAAAGAGCAACGAGTTCCCCAGGACACCAATGCACATCTGAGATATGAGGAAAATCCCAAAAAATGTTTCATTTGAGAACATCATGTTAATGATGCTAGGATGCTTTAGTTAGGCAAGCCAGGCCTGTGATGAAATATATATGGGATATATTTTTAAACTATTTTTATGACGAGCGTGTAGAGCCAGGTGTGTTGTGTGTTCTTGTAATCCCAGTCCTTGGGAGGCTGAGACAGGAAGATCACAGGCTTGAGACCAGCCTTAGCAATTTAGTAAGACTCTGTTTCAAAAGAAGAAATGAAGTTTCTTCTTATGGTGTTGTAGCTCTTGAGCTCCATCCCCAGTAACATACACACACACATGGAGTCACTAATTGAGCATTCAGGAGGAGAAAGGGGGGGCATGAAATGTCCAACTCATTTGTGTTTCAGGCCCAGATGTGGTACTTCCAGAAACTGGACTCCTCCAGGGATTCTCGAGAACTTTAGTGTACAGAAGTCGATGTTATGAAGCTGATATTCAGTGCTAACTCCATGAATCATAGGATATTATCCAGGATGACCTGTTGGCCTGCGTGAAAAACAAATGTAAAAGGGTATGTTTATGTCAAGTTTCAGATTGTATTTTTTTTTTATATTGGAAGTTGAACTCAGGGGACACTGTACTTCTAAGCTGCACCCCTAACAATTTTTTTTTTTATATTTTAACATAGTCTTACTAAGTTGCTGAGGGTCTTGCAAATTGCTGAGGCTGCAATCTTCCTGTCTCATCCTCTGAAATACTGGGTACAGGCATGCATCACCACACCCAGTATGTGCAGTGTTGTTGATATTTGATAAAAGATAATCACAAGCTGGGCGTGGTGGTGCGCACTTGTAATCCCAGTACTTGGGAGGCAGAGACTGGAGGATCCAGGTTTGCAGACAGCCTCAGCTACTTAGCCAGGCCCTCGGCAACTTGGTGAGACATTGTTTCAAAAAAATGAATAAAAAATATGACTGGGGATGTAGCTCAGAAGTAGAATGCCCCTGGGTTCCATCCCCCGTACCACAAAAAAAAAAAAAAAAAAAAAAAAAAAAAAAAAAAAAAAAAAAAAAAAAAAAAAAAAAAAAAAAAAAAAAAAAAAAAAAAAAAAAAAAAAAAAAAAAAAAAAAAAAAAAAAAAAAAAAAAGAAAAAAGATAATCACAAAGAGAAATAAATGCAGACAATTCAATACCACCAATCAAGAAACAAACAAAACTACACACATGTTTTCAAACATCAAGTTGTACAGATGTAGAATCAACATAAGAGCTACAGAGCTGTTAAAATAATTAGGGAAAATTATAACAGTCAAAATTAATTATGAAAATAGAATGAGTATGTTTATAGCAGCACAGTTCACAATAGTCAAATTATAGAATTAATGTAGACGTCCATCAACAAGTGAATGGATAAAGGAAAAGTGGTGTATCCACACCATGGAATTTACTCAGTCATAAAGAAAAACAAAATTATGTCGTTTTCAGATAGAACTAGAGAATATTATGCTAAATGAGATCAGCCAGTGTCAGAAAGCCAAAGGTTGTATGTTTTCTCTCATATGTGAGCTCTAGAGAAAAAATTTGAAACAAAAGAGACTTCAGATAAATCAAAGAGTAGAAGAATCTTGCTAAGGCAGTGGGGGAGGGAGAAGAGAAGGGGAAAAGGGAGAACTGATGAAGGAAACAATTCAAATAATGCTATGCCCACATATGAAGGTATCACTGCCAATGCCATTAACATGTATGGGGAGGGAGGAGGTGGCGTGAGGTGGGATCTGGAGGGAAACACACCATGTCCTGTGTGTGTGTATGTTTGCATCACTTTGACTCTCATTATGATGTATGATTACCATGCACCAATAAAAGCATGTAAAAAATAAAAAAGAGCTAGGTGTGTTGGCACATGCCTGTAATCCTACTACTCTGGAGGCTGAAACAGATTCGAGAATAGTCTCAGCAATTTATGAGACCCTGTTACAAAATAAAAAGTCACAAGGGCTGGGGGTGTAGCTCAAAGGTAGAATACCTCTGGGTTCAATACCTAGTACCAAAAACCAAAAAACAAACAAAAACCAAAAAGAAAATGGAGTGAGCAGAAGCTTCTTGGAATCTGATTTTGGGAGAGATAGCAGAGCTGAAAACAATGTGAAGGGGCTCAACCGAGGTCTGGAAAAGGCAACCTGAGGATCAGAGTAAGTCCCTAAGCACAGCTCCCTGCAGCTCTCACATGGGAGGAAGGGAGGAGCTGGTGGGGGAACCATGCATGTCTGGTCAACGAGGTCAGCTGGGAAAGGGGCAGATGTCTTGGGAGCTGCTGAATCTGAAGAAACTCCAGCCAAGCACGTGTAGTTGGCCTGCTGGGGCTGTTGGCGTGTTGAGTTGGAGCTGGAGCCAGTGGGCAGCCTCCACATTTCTCGTTGAGTCTGAATGACATAACATGAAAAAGATCAAAGTCCATGCCCCACTCTGGTTTTCCCTACCTCCCTCAGGACCTCTTGTGGCCAAATCCAACCTAGTAATTAATGGAGAAGAGTATTCTGGAAAGCTTTATGGGTTGTTATTTTAAGACGAATATGTTCTGGATATCTAATGTAATGTATGGTGATGACAGCTAATAGTAGTGCTTTGTATCCTCGAAATTTGCAACTAAAGGAGATCTTAAAGGTTTTCAACACACACACACACACACACACACACACACACACACACACACTCTTAGACCCATCAATTCACATGAGTGTGGTAGTCATTTCACAATGTATATCAAATCATCCTATTGTCCACATTAAAAAATATAGTTTTTGCCTGTGTGGTGACACATGCATATAATTCCAGTACTTGGGAGGCTGAGACAAGAGGATCACATGTTCAAAGTCAGCCTCAGCAATTTGGTGAGACCATCAGCAACTCGGTGAATCCCTGTTTCAAAATTAAATGGGCCTGGGGGTAGAGTTCAGAGGTAAAATATCTCTGGATTCAGTTCCCAGTACCACAAAGTCCATTGTGTGTGTGTGTGTGTGTGTGTGTGTGTGTGTGTGTGTGTGTGTGGTGTGTGTGTAGTTTTTACTGGGCCCAGTGGCACACATTTACAATTCTAGTACTTGGGATGCTGAGACAGGAGAATCTCAGGTTCAAGGCCATCCTCAGCAACTTAGTGAGACCCTGTTTCAAAATAAAAAAAAATATAAAATGTGCTAGGGGTGTAACTCAGAGATAGAAAGCTCCTGGGTTCAATTATCAATACCATACACACATACATGTACAGAGAGAGAGAGAGAGAAAGAAAGAAAATGAATGACTAAACACACTTAACAGAAGACAGGTTATGTAAGACAGAAAAGCATCACATCATAGGTATGTGCTGTTGACAGAATCATATTATAAATAGGAATGCACACTTAAGACTGAGTGCAGTGGTAGCACGTATCATCCTAGTCACTTGAGAGCCTAGGAGTTTGAGATCAGCCTTGACAATATAGCAATATCCTGTCCTGAAAAAATATACATACAGGTAAAAGGTAACAGAATGGAATAAGATTCGCTATGGGGATGCTGACTGGTAGCTAGCTGGAGTTGCCTTATGAATATCAGACAAAATTAGACTTCAAGACCATTACTTGTCACTCTTTTTTTTTTGTGTGTGTGCTGGAGATTGAACACAGGAACGTTCAACCCCTGTCCTTCAACCCGAGCCCTATTTTCTTTTATATATATATATATATATATATTTTTTTTTTGTGGTACTGGGGATTGAACTCAGGAGCATTCTACCTCCGAGCTACACCCCCAGCCCTATATTTTTATTCTTTACTTTGAAACCGAGTCTCACTCAGTTGCGGAGTGCCTCACTAGGTAGCTGAGGCTGGCCGAGAACCCGGATCCTCCGGTCTCAGCCTCCCAAATGCTGGGATTACAAGCGTGCGCCACCACGCCCGGCTTCTTTTATATTTTGAATAAGGGTCTTGCTAAGTAGTTGAAGGTCTTGCCAAATTGCTGAGGCTGGCCTTGAATACGTGATCATCTTGTTTAAGCCCCCAAGTATCAGTATTACAGGTATGTGCCACCATACCTGGCTTACCTGTCTTTATGAAATTCATCTCCGATAAAGAAGGTACAGAAACTTTCCTTTTTGTTCTTGTACTGGTGTTTGAACCCAGGGGCCATGCAGCTACACTTCCAGCCCTTTTTATTTTTGAAATAGGGTCTTGCTAAGTTGTTGGGGGTGGGTCTCACCATTTTGCCAAGGTTGGCCTTGAATCTTTGATACTCCTGTTTCAGCCTCCCATGTACTAGGATTACAGTCATACACCTCCATGTTTGGTGATACAGATGCTTTAAAAAAATGGGAGGTGACATACTACATACTAACCAACAGAAAATTATTTCATCTTCAAAAAGTAATATCAGAGTGCACGCTTGTAATCCCAGTACTTGGGAGGCTGAGACCAGAGGATCCAGGTTCACGGCTAGCCTCAGCTACTTAGTGAGGCACTCTACAACTTAGTGAGACCTTGTTTCAAAATAAAAAATAAAAAAGTAGGACTGGGGGTATAGCTCGGAGGTAGAATGCCCCTGGGTTCAATCCCTACTACCACACACACACACACACACACACACACACTAATATCAGACAAAACAAAATTTAAGGAAACAATTACTGAACATAAAGAAGGCCATTGCATTAGCAATAAACTTAAAAAGTTTTCATACTCAAATAACCATAGCACCAACATATATAATGTAAAAACTTACAGAATTATGAGAAGACATAAGAAAACCTACCATTGCACTAGAAAATTGTTACCAAAGTCCTTTAGTAATTAAAAAAATCAGTAGACAAATGTTATTCAGAATATTAAAAAATTGACCAAGTGAGCTGGGCATTGTGGTGTTTGTTTGTAATCTTAATACTTGAGAGGCTAGCCAGGTGTGGTGGCTCATGCTTGTAATCCCAGCATTTGGGAGGCTGAGACTGGAGGATGCAGGTTTGCAGCCAGCCTCAGCTACCTAGTGAGGCACTCTGCAACTTAGTGAGACCCTGTTTCAAAATAAAGAATAAAAAATAGGGCTGGGGGTATAGCTCGGAGGTAGAATGCCCCTGAGTTCAAACCCCAGTACTGCAAAACAAAAACAAAAACAAAAACAAAAAACAACAAAAAACAAAACCAAAAAAACCTTGAGAGGCTGAAACAGTAGGATTACAGGTTCGAGATCAGCCTTAGTAATGTAGACACTCTCCGCAAATTAGCAAGACCATGTTTCAAAGTAAAAAATTAAGCTGAGTGTGGTGGTGCATGCCAGTAATTCCAGTCAATGGGAGGCTGAGACAGGAGGATCACAGGTTTCAGGCCAGCCTCAGAAAGACAGTGAAATCTTGTTTCAAAAAACAAAACAAAACAAAACAAAACAAACAAAAAAAACCCCCAAACAATAAGGGCTGGAGGTGTATCTGGGAGGAAGAATGCCCTTGGGTTTCTTCCATAGCAGCAGCAGCAGCAGCAGCAGCAGCAACGACAGCAGCAACAACAAAACTGTGATCAACATAAAAAATTATAGGGGCTGCAGGTGTAGCTCAGAGGTAGAATGCCTTTGTGCTCAATCCCCAGTTTCCTTCAGTCCTCCTCTCAATCAAATCAATTATACTCTCATGCTTTATGTAATTAAAAAATCACACACACATAGTCTCTATAAAACTTTATGCACTTAAGGAAGGAAGTAGTAAATGTGACTATAAAGTTGAAATGATAATCAACAAAGTTTAAGAGTGATTTTATAGAATAGTTTATCTCAATACAATAATTGTGAGTTATACATAGAATAGTAAAGAAACAAGCAAAACGCTAGCACGTCTGAGAAACCACATAGTAAGAAATATTCCACTATGAAGATGCATCACAGAATGTTTATAATGAAATAAATGTGAAGCCTGGATAAGAATTAGGGGCAAAATGGATCCTAAGAAAAATAAAAGAGCTGGGATGTAGCTAAGTGGCTTACTTGCTTACCTGGCAAGTAAGTGTACTGCCCTGGGTTTGATCCCAAGTCCAAAAAGACAAAAAAGAAAAGAAAAGAAAAGAAAACCCTCCCCCAAATTAGTCTAAGAACACAAGAAAGAACAAACAAACAAATAAAAATAAATAAAGGGAATGGAGACAGAGAAAAGCAGAATAATAGCAAACAATGGAATTGGAAAGGAAAAGCAGTCAGTTGCTTAGAAAGAAAGATAACGTGAGACTGTAGCACTGCCCAGCAAGAAGGCAAAATAATGTCAGGATCAAAATGTTAGAGACAGCAACTGGGAAACAGAAAACATTTGTTAAAAGATGACATTGTGATTAACTATGCCAATAAATTTGGAAAGTTGAGAGCTATGGGAAAATTCTTAGAACACTTAACACAAAGGATTTTGGAATTGAAGCTGGGCATTGTGGCACATACCTGTAATCTAGTACTTGGGAGGTTGAGACAGGAGAATCTTAGGTTTGAGGCCAGCACCAGCAACTCAGTGAGGTCCCATTTCATAATAAAACATAAAAAGAGCTGTAGCTATACCTTAGAGATAGAACACCTGTGAATTCAATCCCTACTACAACCAAAAAACAAAACAAAACAAAATAACGATACATCAATAGAAGTATATTTAAAAAGGAAAACATGGATGTGCCATAATAGAAAAAGTATTCAGAAAGTGAATCATATATAAAATGAAGTCTCTGTGTGGAAGCACAGGCGTGGACAGAACAGAGCGATGTCTTCCTACCTCCCTCTCGTCCTTGAGGCTGAGCTTTGCAGCAGCCTTGCTCCAGGCAGCTGGAGTGCAGAGACAGTGTGGCATTTCAGAAAGGCAGCACCTGAGCATCCAGGATTGTATATTAGGGACTGGATGACAGGACTCTTCCCAGTGGATGCAGTCACCCTGTCATCTGCTTCCTCAATGGTTTTGTTGACTGTATTGTTCTGATGCACCCACAGGAGCAACAGACCACTTTCCCAGATACAAAATGATTCTCTTGGTGACTTATTAGATTTATTATTTGGAGTGCAAAATCGCTGTTTGAGGATGTGTGTTTTCTCAAGTTGAACTACATCAGATCCTAAAGTAAACTTTAGGATCTAAAAGGTCATTAAAAGTTAGTTTTCACTCGGCTTATGGAAATCACCACAGCCCTTGGTCCAACCTGAGCCCTGAGCCGGACCCCAAAGTACACATCTGCTTTCTCATGGGGGCTCTGTGTCTCTGGATCTTCCACTGTGTGTTTTTAAAAATTTTTTAAAATTATTTTTAATTGGTGTTCTACTGTGTTTTAACTTCTTCCAGGTTCCACAGAGCACAAGCATCATGCAGGACAGTGAGTTTTATTGTGACCCGATGGCCCAGGGATCAGTCCTGGTTGTAACACGCATGATTTGCTATGAGTCTGTTTCTCATTGTAAAATTGCTTGGCATGCCAGAAAGACGACTCACATTCTAGTACTTGGGGAGGCTGAAATAAGATAAATACAGGTTCCAGGCCAGCCTCAGCAACGTAGGAAGACTCTTTTTCAAAATGAAAAATAAGAAGGGCTGGGGGTATTTCTTGGAGTGGATGTCCCTGGGTTCAATCCCAAGTGCCACAAAAAGTTTTAAAAATAGTATATTAAAATAAAAAGGGCCTTTGGTATAGGTCATTGGTAGGTTGTCCTTGGATTCAATCCTTAGTACCAAACCACACCAAACTAAACTAAATAGAGATTGAAATTGCTCAAAAACTTGTACTCTTAGGTGTTTCCTTCATAGTATATGTTATAATATAAAAATAGTAAGGGAAGAAATATTCATATAAAACCCAGGTAAATTGATAGAATAGTGCCAATAACTGGACACTCAGAACTGTGTGCTTACTTTTCCCTAGAGTCAAAAGTTCCTAAACATTTTATACACACCTTACTTGTGTGTGAGGACATGAAAAGTTTGATTTTAAAAACATACAATATTTGATTTTTATGGATTTTCACTTTCTGTGGAAAGCATTATACTGCCTAAATCCTTATTCAATTTAAAAATTTGCATCAAATATGTGCTTTTGTGATTGTAGAGCTTAACTTTGAAGCAGGGATGGATTCATTATCTTGTTGCATTGTATGCCATCTTCTAAATAGACTATAAAATTTTACTCATTCTTGAGTTAGTAAGCAAAATCCTAGATATGGACAAGCAAAAGACCCCAAATAGCCAAATCAATTCTTAGCAATAAAATCCATCCAGGAAACATCATAATATGTGATTTCAAACCATATTACAGAGCTAGAGTAAAAAAAAAACATAGTTTGGGCACAAAAACAGACATATAGACTAATGGAATAGAATAAAAAATACAGAAACAAATCCATACACTTATAGCCTGTTGATTTTTGACAATGGTGCCTAAAACATATGATGGAGAAAAGATAGCCTTTTCAACAAATAGTGCTGGGAAAACTGGTTATTCATATGTAGAAGATTAGAATTAAATCCCTGTCGAACCCATGACAAAGTTGAATAGTCCTGAAGGGGGGAGTGAGGATTAAAGACAAAGTCAATACTAAGTCCGTTACTGGGAGGGCTGACAGTCAATACTGTAGCCCCGAGTTTATTTCACAGGACCTTTTTATACCATGACACCAGGAAGCTTATACAAGAAAAATAACATGGGAACCTTAGTTATACCATGGCAACATAACATCCAAAACATTACATGAGATTTTGTAGCCCCTACAAAACCTATTGTCTTAATGTACTGATTGTACCGAAGCCCCTCAACCATATCTCAGTACAAGCATCATAAGCGTCTATATCCAGGTTACTGTTTCCTATGTCTATAATGTCAACACACAATGCCTGGTTGATTTTAGCAAAACATGGGTAATTAAACATAGTCTCCAACATCTCCCCCTTCTTTATTTTTTAGAAAACAAGACACCAACCTGCAGTTGATGCGAAGGAAACTGTGCCTGTCTTAGGTTGTCCTCTTTAAGGTACAAATCTTACCCATCATGGGAGCATAGGTGTCATGCACCTATGTCCTGTCTTAGGTTGACTTGTCCTCAAGAGAATCTTACCCATCATTGACTACCAGCTCCTACAAAGGGGGTCATGCTAAGCTTTAACTCATGTATTTCAGCTTTGATTGTCCAAATAGTGCTGACAAAGATGTGTACCAATATAGGCAGCAAACACAAACCTAGGAGTAATAAGATTTTAACACCTAGAAGACCTCCTGTCTAAGAAGTAAATGATGACCAAGAGGGCATGACAGCTTGTAACTTTTTCAGAACATTTTGAGCTGTTTTAGCTGCATCAAATGAAAGGGGGTCGGCACTCCCTCGATCAGTAATTTCTTGGTGTAATTTCAATAAGTCTAGTGATAGATTTTCATGATGCCATATCCCTTGCAGATGTGTCTTAATCCTATTCCAGTTTTGATCACTCTGATTATAAATTTTAGAAGTAACACAGATCCAATCAAATTTAGCATGACACTTTAAACTTGTTCTGGTATCAAGATAAGAGAAGGCTATTTAACTACCATAGTCTGCATTCCCCCAGGTATGTTAGACACACAGAAGGTAAGAATACAATTTTGATAAGTAGAATTACAATGATAGGAAAAGCTAATATTAATATGTCCAACTAATATCATATAAGGTAAAAGTACACAAGCAGTTACATGTCAGGCATCCTGGAACAGTCACACTTTTTGAAAAGCAAGTGGGTAGTCCAGTATAATTGATAGGCACATTTCAGAAGGTGGAGAATTGGCTGTTGCAGGCAGACCCAGCAGAGGAGAGTTGTTCACTGTGATGATGATCTCTCTCTCTTCCCACACCACTGGATGTAACAGTGGTGGATCTGGGAAATAAGCCCAATACATCTCAGCCGTCACTCTCAGGTGAGCATGCATAATCACAGCCAACAGGAGGTGTCGCAGGAGCTTCCTTGACCAATCGCTCTGGTAACCATTGGGGGCCATCTTCTTCCTGGGAAAAAACACAAACATGACCTCGACCCCAGTTTAGCACCGGGTCGGGTTTAACATTTTCCAGTGTTAACATTCCTTCAATAAACCTGAGCAAAACCCATATGAGATTTAGGGTCCCAGAAGTGGTCAGCAGCAGAGCGACCATCGACATCCAAATTTAAAAAATTAAGAATAAAGACAGCATGGGCAATACTATTAGCTGGTGTTGTGGGGTAGGTCATGTCTCCCCCTCTTTTTTTTTTTTTTTAAGTCAACATAACAGCAAGAGATAACCTTTATTTTTGTGTGTCAGCAGGATATCATCCACATAATGAATAATATATACAGAGGGATGATCTTTACGTACACCTTGTAGCCCCTACAAGACCTATTGTCTTAATGTACTGATTGTACCGAAGCCCCTCAACCATATCTCAGTACAAGCATCATAAGCGTCTATATCCAGGTTACTGTTTCCTATGTCTATAATGTCAACACACAATGCCTGGTTGATTTTAGCAAAACATAATTAATTAAACATAGTCTCCAACAAATCCCAATCTCTAACCCTTCACAAGAGTCAACTCAAGATTGATCAAAGACCTAGTAATAAACCAGAGACTTTGAAACTCTACAACAATGCTTAGGACAACCTCTCCAATATATAGACACTTGTAGAGACTTCTTCAATAAAACACCTAAATTCAGGAAGTAAAAATGAGGATCCATAAGTAGGATGTAATTGAATTAAAAAGCTTTTGTGCAGCACAGGAAAAAAATTAAGAGTCTGATGAGAAGCCAGGTGTGGTGATGCATGCCTGTAATCTCAGTACTTGGGAGACTGAGACAGGAGGTTTGCTGGTTTGAGACCAGAGTCAGCAACTTAGTAAGACTCTCAGTAATTTAGTGAGACCCTGTATCAAAAGAGATAATATTAATAAAGAAAGGGCTGGGCATGTAGTTGAGAGATATTATGCCCCTGAGTTCAATCCCCAGTAACTAACTCTCTCTCTCTTTTTCTCTCCCTCTCTTTCTCTGAAGAGGAAGCCTACAGAATGAGAGAATATCTTTGCCATCTACTATTCTGATAGAGGAATAATATCTAGAATACACAAAGAGCTAAAAAAACCAACAACACTAAAAAGATAAAAAGCACACACACAAATAGGCCAATGAAAGAATGGGCAAATAAACTGGATAAAAATTTCTCAAAAGAAGAAATACAAATTGCCAATAAATATATGAGGAAATGTTCAACATCATTAGCAATTAAGGAAATGCAAATCAAAACTACACTCAGGAGCCGGGCGTGGTGGCGCACGCTTGTAATCCCAGCATTCGGGAGGCTGAGACCGGAGGATCCGGGTTTGCGGCCAGCCTCAGCTACCTAGTGAGGCACTCTGCAACTTAGTGAGACCCGGTTTCAAAATAAAGAATAAAAAATAGGGCTGGGAGTGTAGCTCGGAGGTAGAATGCCCCTGAGTTCAATCCCCAGTACCGC
>PVLC010007487.1:0-63356 GCA_004027655.1 Graphiurus murinus | reverse complement strand
CGGTACTGGGGATTGAACTCAGGGGCACTCTACCTCCGAGCTATACCCTCAGCCCTATTTTTTATTCTTTATTTTGAAACCGAGTCTCACTGAGTTGCGGAGTGCCTCACTAGGTAGCTGAGGCTGACCGCGAACCCGGATCCTCCAGTCTCAGCCTCCCGAATGCTGGGATTACAAGCGTGCGCCACCACGCCCGGCTCCTGTTTTTTTTATTCTTTATTTTGAAACAGGGTCTCACTAAGTTGCGGAGTGCCTCACTAGGTAGCTGAGGCTGGCCGTGAACCCGGATCCTCTGGTCTCAGCCTCCCAAATGCTGGGATTACAAGCATGCACTACCACACCCGGCTCTGATATTAACTCTTGACAATAGATGACAGCAAAAAAAAAAAAAAAAAAAACCATACTGAATCTTTTGAATTTAATTTATAGTGGCTTCGCTTAACAAGCTCCTTTGAAATTCTCCTTTAGCATTTCATATTATCACTCTTTTAATATTTTTGACTTTGGAGTCACACTTAGGAAGGGTATCCCCCATACCAGAAGAATCTTGGGGACAAAAGCCTTGGACACGTTGAATCCCAGAATCTGGAGACAGTAGAAATGGAGAAATTACAAGATCATGTGATGTTAGGATCGGAACTTTCGGGATCCTATATTTTGAAAGAGCATTCCATTTGATCATTTGATCTCTCATGTATTGATTTAAAAACATTAATGGAGCCAGGCATGGTGAGACACACCTGTAACCTCAATTCTTGGGAGGCTGAGATAAGAGGGTCGCAGGTTCAAGGCCAGCCTCAGCAACTTAGCAAGACCCTGTTTCAAAATAAAAATAAGTAAATAAAGGGCTGGGGGTGTAGCTCAGAGGTAAAATCCCTGGGTTCAATCCCCAGTACCACAAAAATAAAAACATTAATAGAATAGCCACCACATGCCCGCCACTATGCCAGGAGCTAGGGAGGTGGTGTGGACAGAACGAAAAGGTCCTGCCCCTGGCAGCCACCGCAGAGGGCCGCCTTCAGCTGGCACTGCAGCGCCATCATGGCTGAGACCCTGGTCTGTGCTGGGGGCACGGTCCAGACTCCACTCCGCAGCCTCCCAGACTCCTGGCTTCCTGCCTGACGTTGAACATGGTGAGGAACAACGCCCCACCACCACCACCACATCCCTAAGGCCTGTCAAACGAATAAAAAGCCAGTTCTGGGAGACCCAGAGGAGGGAGGGACAGGAGGGCAATGGCGGCGGGCTCAGAAAGGCCTGAGTCCCGGCTGTCGGGGTAGAGGGAAGGATGGCCGGCCGCAGCCCTGCCCGTCTCGTCTGCTCGCAGATAGCTGTCAAGTCGGTCCAGTTCCTGAACACAGACGTGTGGTCCAAGGAGCTGCTGTGGGCTCTCACCAAGCAGAGCCGGGCCCAGCAGGAGCAGTCCCCGGAGAAGGTGGGTCCAGTCCCCAGGAAGTACCGGCCTGCCCACAGGATGCTCAGGGCCCTGGAAAGAAACCGGTGGACCCCAAAAGAAACAGCAGTGGGGCTCGGCGGCAGTACTAGAAGCCATGCCCGGCCGCCCACCAGGCGTGGCACGCATGGCCCCCAGGGCAGCGTGGTGAGGGCAGAGCAGGGGCCAGGATCCAAGAGAGCATGGTCAGGGAGGCCAGGCTGGGGGCAGCTCAGGACAGTGCTGCCCCACGCCAGGCTTTCCTGTTCATTTTCTACGGGCTAATCCTTCAAGCCGAAGAGAGCGGCATCATGGTGAGGACACACCTGCGAGCCCTTCTGGAAACATCCCACCAGTGGCCCAAGCAGAGGGAGGTGAGCAGCCAGCCACGCTGTCCTCGGGGCTTCGAGACCCGGGCCCTGACCACAGTGTGGGCCCTGACCCTGGTCACACTCTGTGACCTGGCCCTGGTCACAGCTTAGGGCCTGGCCCTGACCTGAGTCCTGAACCCTGGCCCACCCTAGACTAAGCCCTGATCCACCCCAGCCTGGGCGCTCTTCCTTCACCCCACACATACCTCTTCAATCCTAAGTCAGCTCATCTGCTCAGAACCGGCATGAGAGACAAGCTGCCTATAGGACATCCCCAGCTCCCTGCCCCCTGCCCTCTGTCCCCTGCCCTCTGCCCTCTGCCCCCTGCCCTCTGCCCCCTGCCTGCCTCGTTTACCCACCAGACTCCATTAGAGAGGTCCCCGGGGTGTCAGGCTCAGAACCACACGTCCTAGAGAGTGTGCAACTGGGAACGGTGCCCCTTGACCTCCAACGAGGCCCCGCCCTCTGGCCCCTCCCCCAGGGCATGGCACTCACGGTGGGGCTGGCCGCGAGCCGCCACTTGGATGACGTTTGGGCCGTCCTGGACCAGTTTGGGCGGAGCGGGCCCATCAAGTGGAGCCTGCACAGCTTCTCCCCGAAGGTACCGCCAGCCTGGGCACCGGCTGGGGCGCCAGACACCACCCTCCAGGAAGGGGGAGGCCTTGGCTGGGAGCATGGGCTGTAGGCCACGCCTCCCGACTCAGTCTTGCCCACAGTGTGACCCCTCCATGCCTCAGTTTCCTCCTCCTGAAAAAGACTCCTCCCTTCCCCGCCTGTTGGGGAGCAAAACCAGCCATGGCTCTAGGGAGCCGGGCGCACAGGTGGCCTCTGGGCCGGTGACCATCAGAAAGGACACACACGGGCCAGGCAGCAGCCCACACCCACCAACGGCAATGGCAGCGTCTGCCCGTCCCCACCACGCCCAAGTGACTCCGGCTGGAGGACGCAGTGGCTGGGACTGCTCCCTGAGGACCCCGACAAGGAGGGAGGGGGCTTCCTGCTGCCCTCTGGGCCTGCTCCCAGTTAACCCCACCACCCAATGAGGGCGCAATCCTCTCGGGGTCCTGATCAGGCAAGAGTCAGAGGAGGCACAGGAGCCCGTGTCCAGACCCTCGAGGTGCCTGGTCACCGATGGGCGGGGACGCCAACAAAGGCCCAGGCAACACCTGGAAGGGAGGAGCCCCGCCCCTGCCCTGCCCCACATGTTCTGGGTCTCCCCCAAAGGGCAGCTCTCTGGGTGAGGCATGACCCTTCCAGGGCCCCGGCAGCCCCGGGGAGGACAAGGTGCCAGACCCTGCCCCACCCTGCAGGAAGGGACTGTCACAGGAAAAGGAAGTGGGACCCTGACCCACTGCTCCAGCAGAGCCAAGCTCCCTGCATATAGCCCCGGGCGGCCTTCTGTGCCCCTGTCAGCCCCTGAAAGAGCCAACGCCCTTCCCTTATTTTCCTGAGGTAAACTGAGGCCCAGAACCTGCAGGATCTCTGGCCTGATGCACTGTATCTGCCCCACCCCCACCCGCGGCCAGGGCTCGGAGGATCTGCGGTGGAAGTGGGCCAGCAGCACCCTCCTCCTCGCCTACGGCCAGGTGGCAGCCAGGGCCAAGACGCACATCCTCCCATGGGTGGACAACGTCTTGTCCAGGATGGTCTTCTACTTCCGCTACAGTTCCTGGGTGCGGCTGGGGTTGCGCCTTCCCGAGCCCTGGCCCCCCAGGGATGGACGGGGAGGGACTCCAGCCCAACCAGGAACCCAGAGCCCTGCGGACCCAGAACCAGCCAGGGCTCCGGCCAAGCCTCCCTGGAACGCAGAGGAAGCAGGCGCTATTTCCAGTTTGCCACTTCTAGTTCCCCCTCTACCATCCTGCGTCCTTCAAGACCCCGTCTCCCACTTCTCGAAAGCAAACCCTGGATTTTTGCTTTGGGGTGAGGGGTAATGCCCTCCAACCCCAAGTCATCATGGGAAGTGTAGCCCATGCCCAAGTCTTAGCTATGTGGCCGCCTCCAAGCACTGTCCAGGATTAACAAAGGTCCTCTCGTGCACGACAAAACCACAGGCCCCTCCTAGAAACATCTACACGCACAGCTGGCTCCCAGCTGGGGAGCTCTGGCTCCTGCCCTTGCTAGCGGCCAGTCTCCCTTTTTTGCTGGCTCCTGCACACTCCTGGGCTCTCCTCCTGACCTGTCCCCCTTGTCCCGGGGCCTGACCCCGTGCAGGACGAGACCCTGAAGCAGAGCTTCCTCGCAGCCGTCCTGATGCTGGTGGGAGCCATCCGCCGGAACGAGGGCGCCCACAGCTACGAGTTCACCCAGATCTCCGAGCTCTTCGAGTGTCTCACGGTGCGTGCCAGGCCTGGGCGGAGGGTCCCCCAGACTAGCACCCTCCAGGACAGAGAGGGCCTCCCCCAGACTAGGGCCCTTCTAGATGAGGGGGGCCTCCTTGGTCCAGTACCTTCCCAGCAAGAAGCCTTCCCTCAGACCAGCCAGGGACAGATGGGGTGGATCTCCAGAGCACATCCAAGCCCCTCACAGTCTTTGCATCTAGAAACTCTAGGTGTTCCCCGAGTCACCCGGTTCTCATGGGGACCCAGGGCTGGCCAGGTACATCACCATCCCAGGAGGTGCCGCTAAGGCCCAGCCAGGCCAGCGCCATCCATTCCGTGCACTCTGACCTGCCTGGGCCCAGAGCCATCAATGGGGATTTGGGCTGCTTGGACCCTCGGGGCAGCGGCAGAAACGCACATGTGACTTGGCGATTTGTGACAGGAGCAAACACAATGGTGTTAAAAGGACTCGGGAGGCTGAGACAGGAGGATCTGGGTTCTCAGCCAGCCTCAGCTACTTAGTGAGGCCCTCCGCAACTTAGTGAGACCCTGTTTCAAAATAAAGAATGAAAAATAGAGCTGAGAGTGTAGCTCGGAAGTAGAATGCCCCTGGGTTCAATCCTCAGTACTGCAAAAAAAAAAAAAAAAAAAAAGACAATTCCGCCCCCATTCCTGCTGGGACCCAGGCGCTGAGCTCCGCACAGCCTGCTTCATGTTAACACGTGTGCGTCACAGCCCTGCTCCTCTGAGATACCAGGCTGGAGCGGTCTGGGGATGCGCCCAAGGTTGGCAGCCTGTGCCTGGACACAGGGTGCAGGCCTCACCTGCTGACTCCAGGCGCCGCACCCTGGTTCTCCAAGCCGGGCCAGGTCACAGAGGTCCCCCGGGTAGGCGAGGGGCTGGCCATAGCCCATGCATCCCAGCCGTTGAAGCAGGGATCCGACCCAGTGTCCACAGAGGGACAGGCCAGGCCTGAGCGGCTCGGCCTTCGCCTGGACTTGCAGGTTCTGATGGAGAAGGAGCCGCAGGACACGCTGTGTACAGCCAGCCGCCAGCAGACCATCCACATCATCTCCAGCCTCTGGTAGGCCGCCCTCACGCGGGGCTCCCTCAGCGGCAGGCCTCGGCTTGGACTTGTGCTGGCAGGGCAGCAAGGCCCCGCGGGGCAGGGCTTGGGACCTGAGCCAATGCGGGCCACTGCCGGCAAGGGACAGGCAGCCCGAACAGCCCTGGGAAAGGGGGCAGGTGGCGCCAGGGGCATCCACTCCAAAAACCGGGTTTAAAGCCCACCCCAACCAGGTGCGCAACCTTCCAAGCCTCCGTTTCCTAATTCATCCACTGTGCATGAACTGTTGAGCGCCTCCTCTGCCCCAGGCGCCCTCGGGGCTTAGGGGACCCAGCTGTGAGCCCGCCGGGGGCATCCCTGTGCGCTGAGACCCCACACTTGGGGGAGACAGACATTCCTCAGACCATGGATCTGGGGCTGATGAGATGCTGAGGGAAAGGCGGTGGGAAGTGGCTTGGGGCGGGGTGCAAATCCCCGTGGGGCCCAGGGCTGCTGAGACACACACACGGGTTCCACAAGAACTGAGTGACTACTATCTGGGGTAACTGAGCACCCCAGGAGCCTGGTGCTCTTCTAGGCTCCAGGACACAGCCTGAGGCAGGCGGCCCTGAAAGAAGGCCTTTGTGCAAAGCCCTGGTGGGGTGAGAGACTGAGCCCTGCTCAGCTCAGCTAAAGGGACAGCAAGTGAAAGGCCCTGAGGCTGGAGCACACCTGGGTTGCCACAGGAGGAGGCAGAGAGCCCTGAGACCTGCAGTGTTGGAAGTAGCTGTGGATGCTCAGGGCTCCCTGGCGGGCCCCTCCCGGTCCCCAGCCCTCAGTCTCCCACCCTCTCTCCCGACAGCGAGCTAAGGCCAGCCATGGACTTGGCCAGGAAATCGCGGCTCCTGGTCACCTGCCTCCGCAGTGTGTTCGCCCTGCCTCTGATGGACGCCCTGGAGAAGCACACCTGCCTCTTTCTGGAGCCGCCCAACATCCAGGTACCGGCCGGCATTGCGCCTGGAGCGCGGGATCTCTGCACGGGGGCATCTGGCTCTGCCTGCTGCCTGTGGCTGGGGGAAAGGGTCCCTGGCCACCCACTGGCAGGCCTGCGGATCCCAGGAGTTTCATAGCTGAGCCGGGCCTCCCCTTGTCCTCTTGTGGAAGGGGATGATAATGACCCGACCCAGGGTGACCGAGCTGAGACACTGAGTGTGCGTGACAACTGCAGGGACACTCAGGAAGTAATGGCATGAGCAGACTCCCTGCCCACCCGGAGCCAGCACGAGGCGCCCGGCAACCCGGCATCAACCACTGGCAGGGCCTGGATGGCCGGCTAGGGGGCAGGGGCAGGCTGTGTTATTCTCTGAGCTCCCCAGCCGCCCAAGGGAGGCATGGAGGAAGGGAGTTGCCTCTCTCCCCCAAGCCTGCGGCGGTCCAAGAGTCCAGCTCAATCACCGAGTCCTCAGCCCCCCGAGTCACCTTCCCTGCAGAGTGGGCTCCGTCGCAGCATGCAGCTACCCAGACTGGCATGCCCACCCTGCTGTCCCCGCCAGGCTGGAGGAAGGTGTTCTGGGCCACCACTCCTTGCTGGGTTTTTGTAAAGTCAGAGCTGCCCCCGCCGGGAGACACCTGTCTGCTCGTGGCCACTGCCGGGCCTGGGGCATGCAGGACTGGAGGGCCTTGGCTAACCTCCCCCCCACACACACACACACACACATGCAGAACCTGTACAGCCAGACCATGGAGGCGCTGGACCTCATGCTGCAGAGATTCATCATTCAGAACCCCACGGCGGACGAGCTGCACTTCCTGCTGTCGGTGAGGCCGGGCGCGGGGCGGGGGGGTTCCCAGCAGAGGAAGCAGGAGCTTCCCGCACTTCCGGATCGCACTTCCGGATTGCAGTGGTTTGGGAGTAACTGGAGGGGAGGCAGGGCCGCAGGTGCAACCTGATGGGAAGGGATGTAGTGAGAAAATGCCCCACCTGGGGAACTCCCCACAGAGGGTCCCCAGGTCTCCCAGCCCGCAGCTCCACCTTTGCCCTCGGGGAGTCCAGGGAGGCCAGTCAGCGGGCAGTGGCAGTCCAGGGACAGAGGCCTGACCCAAAAGGGAGGCTGGTTCTGTCCAGAGAGCCAGTGGTCAGCGCCAGTGCGCCCTCACAAGGAATCCTGAAAGAGGACTCAGGCGGTGTCCGGGCAGGGAAGAGGTTGCTGGAGGAAAGGGGAGGCGTGGACTCTCCAGTGAGGTGGAGACAGCTCTGCGTGGCCAGAGCCGGAGGGCGTAGGGTGAGGTCAGCCGGCAGATCCAGACCCCTCAGCTCCGGGCCTCCTCGAGAAGCTGGGCTGGAGGTGAAGGGAAGGCTCCCCGCCTAGGGGTGTACGGGTAGGAGCGAACAGAAGTCACAGAGGTTTCCCAGGCCGGCCCTGGGCAGCCCAGTCTCCAAGGGCCGAGCGTCCTCACCCTCTTGAGATCACCAACTCTAACCACACTGGGAACAGAGACGCTCAACCAAGCCTTGAGGCCACCCAGCACGACTGTTCCAAAACGCTCTGAATCATATCAGTACTTGGGAGGCTGAGACAGGAACAGGTTCAAAGACAGCCTCAGCAACGTAGTGCGACTGTCAGCAATCTCATGGGATCCTGTTTCAAAACCAAAAAACAAAATAAAATAAAATAAAAAGGACTTGGGGTGTAGCTTGGAGGTAGAGTGCCCCCGAGTTCAATCTCCAGTAACACAAAACAAGACACTCTGTATCTCTGTGCGCTCGTGGTGCACAGAGAAAGTTCTAGCAAGGGCTCAGGGTGCACAGCGGTAAGGACCAGGAGCCTGAGGAGTTTGCACAGGAGGAATGACCACTCTAGTGGCAGTGCTCCTGGGGACAGAGGACTGGCAAGCGGTGCAGAAAGGCTGGCTAGGGGAAGAAAGCCAGGGGCCTTGCTGACAGCGGGTGGGCTGAGCCCGGGGGCATGGCTTTGGCTGGTGGGCGGAGCCGGAGGCGTGGCTTTGGCAGGTAGGCTGAGCCGTGGGCGTGGCTTTGGCGGGTGGGCTGAGCCAGGGGCGTGGCTTTGGCGGGTGGGCTGAGCCCGGGGGCGTGGCTTTGGCAGGTGGTGGACGGAGCCTTGCCTTCCCAGGACGGCTGCCCCCTCTCTGATCCCGCCCCGCCTCCTGCAGCACCTGTACGTCTGGATAGCATCAGAGAAGGCGCATGAGCGCCAGCGGGCTACCTCCAGCTGCACCACCCTCCTCAAATTCCTGAACCACAAGTTCCATCTGCATGTGAGTGCCCAGTTCCCTGGCCCGTGCTCCCAAAGCCTGCCGGGGATCATGGGTCTCAAGGATGCTGGTGGGTGTCCATGCCTCAGGCCACAGTGGATCCCTGAGCATCCTGCCGCCCAGCCCGGGCTCCATCCCCTTTTACACTTGGGGGAACAAGTTGCCAGGAAGCACCTCAAAGCTGGGCTCTCACCCAGAGGGCCTGACCTTGATCCGGGAGTAGGCTCTGTCCATGCACCTGAGGCCTGGGTCCTGCTTCTCCTCCCCAGCCTCAGCTGCTCATCTGTAAATGAATGGGAAGAGTCCTCCCGGGGGGGCTGTGGCGGGGGAGCAGAGCAGGTGCAGGCTGAGGAGACTGGCTAGCTGTACAACCTGCACAGAGCTGGCTGCTTGTGCACGGAGCCGTCTCTCCCACCACCTTCCCCCGGGGCCCCAGCACCTCCTGGTCACGCTGGTCCAGGGCTCAGTGGACTTGGTGAGCACTTCTGCCTGCCCACCACGTCAGCCTTCACTCCTAGGAGGCCGGGGGAGGGGAGGATGCCCTGCTGTGCCTGGGCAGGAAGAGGGAGGTGCAGACCAGAGGGGCAGGGCTGGGAGTCCTGGAGGAGGACCTTCTGCAGGAGCTCAGAGGGTTTCGATTTACTCCAAATCCGGGTCCACACCACAGGACTGGCACCGGGATGAGCAAGCAGGAGATACCTGCCTAGGGCCCAATCAGGAGCGCCAGAGCGCCCCATAATCAAGATTAACCTGCGTTAATGTGATTAATGGTGATCAATCACTTGCGTGATCTGATGTGACTGTGGCCCATGGGCTGCCCACCTGTTTTTGTAAATAAAGTTTTATTGGAACCAGGGCCAGCAAGTTAGGCAAGGACACCCAAGTGCAAGGCTGGATTCTGCCTTGAGACCTTCACACTTCGTTCAAACGGAGCTTTGGGGGCATTTATTTGGATTTTTCCCATTATTGTATTAACATCCCATTTCTCTTGATTGCGAGCTTTTTGGCAACCCCTGATTTGCCCCTTCCCTCGCCGTGGCCCTGACACGTGATCTGAGGGCTCTCCTCCAGGGTGCATGCAGCCCAGGGGGACTTCATGGGTGGACCCCCGCCATCAGTGGTCCCCTGCACTCTCCACACAGCCAGAGGAGGGCTTCCAACGGATCGGGCAGCTGGTGGGCATGCTGGGGATCCTGTGCCAGGACCCGGATAGGACCATCCAGTGCTCCAGCCTGGAAGGGGTGGGCCATCTCTACCAGATCCTCATTCGCCAGAAAGGTGAGCCGTGGCACACCCCACCCCAACGGCTGCCTTGGGCGAACTCCCAGATCCACCCCCAAGCCCAACCTGATCCCAGGCATGAGCCCAGAATGACCACACTCAACCCCCCAAAACTGGGGCGCAATCCTGGACCCCCTGACTAATGACTCCGCCCTAGACGCCAGGTCCGTCTTGCCCTGCTCACCCCTTCCCTGCCCCTGGCCGGCAGGAGAAGCCGCTCAGGTGGAGCCCCAGGCCCCCGAGTCCTCCGAAGCCGCCGTGGATAGACCTCCCCTCTGGAGGGGAGGGGACCAGAGGACGGCTCCCCCAGCCCCCCAGGAGCAGGCGACCCTGCAGGACATCTTCCAACTGGACAGTTCCCATGCCATCAAGGTCAAAGCCGGGGCCGACTGGGGGGCGAGGGGCAAACTGACCAGTGTTCGGGGGCGGGGGATCAGCTGGCTCACTGCTGCCCGTGCTGTCGAAGTAGAGTCAGGTGGGACTGGGGGGAGTCAGCACACAGTAGACACCTGCTGTATGCCAGGGGCTTCACAGGCATTACCCCACATCCCTTTCTCAGATTTTACAAACCCCTTTCCCAAACTATTCGGGTTTTGTCATCTATACCTGCCCCTCCACGCTCATGTCATGATTTGAATCGTGTCACCCTCGGAAGACACAGAGCTGAGACGTGGTGTCAACTGGGCGCTGGGTTGGCGGGGCAAGGCCGGCTTCCCAGCCTCGGGGTTGCCGGTTCACGAAGTCTGTAAGGCAGTGACTGGGACTGAACCCCACCTAGCCAAGACTCCTGGAACTGGTGCACCTGTCAGACCCTCAGCCCCCCAGGCCCCTGCAGGGCCAGTGCGGGGCCTTCAGGAGTCCAACCAGAGATAAAGAAGTCCCCCACGGAGATGCTCAGCACCCAGACTGGAAACTTGGTCTAGAACCCGGCTCTCAGTAGCTGTAGTGAGCTCTCCAGTGCTGAGGCCCACCAGAAGCTTAGTGCTGAACATCTGAAACCCTCACGCCTATACATCAATTGTCCATGACCAGAGGGGAAACCCGCCTTGGCTGCGGACTATACCAGACGACCTGAGCTGGGAGAAAGGCAGGACAGGGAAGGGGGTCCCACCGGCTAGGGGGAGAGTGTCCAGGACCTGAGAAGGGGCAGCGTGCTCCACACCCCGTGGCCCCTGCAAGGATGGGCAGAGGAGGAAAGGCTGGCCACGATGGTTGGTGCAGAGACAGAAGTGGGGACTTACAGAGGAGCTTACAGAGAAGACAAAGAGCGCACACGGCCGCGGAGGAAGCCCAAGGTGACGGCCTCTTCCCTCCTGCAGGAGATCATGGGGCATCTGACAAAGGCAGAGGTGACCGACCTCATCTGGACGGCCATCGATGGCCTGGGCTCCACCAGCCCCTTCCGTATGCAGGCGGCGGCCGATCTACTTCTCACTGTTATCCAGCAGCACGGCGCCAAGCTGGAGACCGTGAGGGGTTGGGGCACCGCCCAGGGCCAGGAGGGCGGGGGCGGGGCGGGGGCGGGGCTAGGCAGCAGGCGGTATCCAGGGCCTCCTCCAGGCCATCACAGAATCCCTGAGCTTAGGCCCAGTGGGGGTGACCTGGGCCTAGAACAGCAGCCAAGAAAATGAACAAATCAACAGCAAATGGATGAGTGGCTGAAAGCCGCCATGGCCTCAGCAAGTCTGCTGGGGGCCCTGATGGCAATTGTGGGGTCACAGAGCAGACATGCAATGGTTGGTCCCTGCCTCGTGCCCTGGGAAGAATATGAGGTGGGGCGACACAGACCAGACCTTCCACGGCGCTCTGGGTCTGAGGGGGTGACAAGATGACCCGGTAGATGCAAAGGCAGAGGAGGGGACCATGACAGGGGCGCCCCCCCAAAGAGGAGGACCGAGGCCTCGTTCTGCAGGCAGGAAGCCGCAGGCGTTGGAGCTGGACCTCAACAGATGAGCAACAAGGACCCCAGAGTAGCAGGGGTGGGGCGGGCCAGGCACACAGACCAGCGCGTGCCAGGGTGGTATGTTTAGGACAAGAGGAGGAGGGCGGAGATGAAGTGTGCGGTGGCTGCAAGGCAGTTTGGGTAATAAGTCCTCAAATGCCTCCAGAGGCAGTGGGACCTGTCCCTACTCAGACTGGGACCCCCATCAAACCAGGTGTCCAGGGTAGGGCTGTGCCTTCCCCTTCAGACTGGCAGGGCCGGACGGGGCAGGGCAGGGCAGGGTGTGACCTCTCCCTCCGCACACAGGTTGCCAACGTGGGTCGGGGCATCCACCTGCGCCTCGGCTCGGTCCGCATCCCCCAAGCCAAGGAGAACGCCCTGCACGCCATCACCCTGCTGGCCCGCGACCACACCCCTGAGCTGGTGTCTGCCTTCCTAGACTTCTCCATGCCCTTGGACAGGTGCTCAGCCCTCCCTTCCCCTCTCTGCCCCCACTGTCCACCCTCGGTGCTCCCCGGGCAGGACATGCACCTCTAGCTGCTCTGCTCACAGACTGCAGGGACCCATCGGACCTCCACGGGGACTCGGGGTGGCTAGCACCCTTGGGATGGCCCCTCCTCCCCAAAATCTCAGCTCCAAATCCTACATCTTCAGTCCATACCCCTGCCACCCACCCCACACACACCTGGCCTGGGCTACCTGCCCCCCCACACACTCCTGGATGACACAGCTCTCGCTCACCCCCTGCCGTGGCCATGGGGACTTTACTCTTTTCCTCACTCGAACTTCTGCCTGGCTCTCCTCTCTCCCAGAAATCTGTCCTCCATTCTCCATCAACCGCCATTCCCCTGGGCCCACCTTCGGCTTGGTCGTCCCCGATTTCAAGCATCTCTCCCCACAAGTACCTCCCACCTGCGTAGATGCTCCCTTTGGTACCCAAGTCACCAAGTCACCATCCTCCAGAACCTCGAGGCCGCCCCCTACGCACCTCCTCCCGCCCCTCACCCGTTCTCACCTGACTCAACCTCCCCAGCAGTGCAGTGACACCGCTGACCTTGCCTTGCTCTTCCCCCTTCTCTGAAGACCCAGGGGCCACCAGAAGAGAGGTCCCAAGCTCTCGGCATCCAAGGGTGCTTTCCAGGAAGATTTCTGATGTCTGTGAGACAGCACCTTTTGTTAGTGATCTCTGGTTTTATTGCCTTGTGATCAGGTGTTGTCTATACTGCTCCTACTTTATGGAGTTTACTGATCTTTGAAATGATTATTGTGAAGATCCTATGGATTCTCAAGAAAAAAAAGGGGGTCTTTTCTACCATTGAGGTGTAGAGTTTGACATCCGTAAGACTTAGTTTATGAATTATGTCATTTAGACCATCTATCTCCTTCCTTCCTGTCCTCTTGATCTGTCTTATGCTGAGAGTATGTTAAAAGTCACTAAAACAAGCCGGGCGTGGTGGTGCACGCTTGTAATCCCAGCATTTGGGAGGCTGAGACGGGAGGATCCGGGTTCACGGCCAGCCTCAGCTACCTAGTGAGGCACTCTGCAACTTAGTGAGACCTGGCTTCAAAATAAAGGATAAGAAATAGGGCTGGGGGTATAGCTTGGAGGTAGAATGCCCCTGAGTTCAATCCCCAGAACCACAAAAAAAAAAAGTCTCACTAAAACAACACTGGTGTGTTTCTGCATACGCTTGGATCTCCTCTAGTTCCTTTCTTCATAGATGTGGTTGCCATGCTATTTAGTGCGTGCACGTTCATAAGTGGTATATCTTATTGATGAATTGTGACCATTAGCATTAGAAGGTGCTCTTGAAAGCCTTTTAATGGGTGAGTTATACCCACTGGCATTTATTAACAGGGTTGAGATGCTCCGTCTGTCATAATCCTTTGTAATAATGCATAATTTTTGTATTTGCTATGTTTCTTTTTCTGTGCGATGTATATTCTTGTTCTCATTTAGGAAGGGTTATAATTTTGTTCTGCTAACCTACTTCATTTTATTATTTTTATCCTATGTTTTGGTGCTAGGGATTGGTCCAAAGACCTCATGTATGCTAAGCATGCACTCCACCACTGAGCTGCACCTCTGGCACTCCTTGCCTATTTTACTGCCTTTAGTCCCCTATTTTATTATTTAACCTTTTAATATCCGGTTTATTTGTTTCATTTGATACCCCTGAATTCCCACTCAGTTTCTATACAACAGTCAGTGAGATTATTCTATTTTCTCTTGATGTTTCCATTCTCCTCCCTTTTTTCACTTCTACTTTGTCCAAAAATGTAACATTCACACTCAACTTTCCCACCGCACTCCCACATTTATTTTTAATGTTTGTACAGCACACTCACTACCTTTGCTAAAGTTTTCTGGCCATCTAATTTGTCAGAGTTTACTCCCTGATAGATTCCTCAAGAAGGGCTCCTGGCTTTAGAATTCTTTTATCTCCTTTATATTGGAAGTTGTGCATTTGGAGGACAGTTCAGCTGGGTATAAAATCTGTGGTTTACACTCACCATTAAGGAAGTGTTTTTAAAATGTTTTGCATTGTTGTCTTGCATTGTTCTTTCAAAGTCTGATCGTAGCTTTGTTTTGTTTTGTTTTCTCTTTTCAAGTTATTTGATCTTTTGACCAGGAGACCTTGAGGATTTTTTATTTATCTTTGAAATCTAATTATTTTACTAGGAAATGTCTCAGAGTTTGTCATTCTGGACTAACTTTCCCAGGTACCTGGTGTATACTTTGTATTTAGGAATTTATGTTGTTGTTGTTCTGGGAAGTTTTCTTATAGTTTTAAATATAGTTCTATCCCATTGTTGCTTTTCCTTGCCTATCTTCCAGTTCTATTACTTTCTCTGTGACCCTTTTTGCTTCTTTCATAAATTCACTGTCATCCTCTTGGTCATTTTTCTGCCTTTCCCAAATGCCTCATATTAAATTACCATTTAGAACATGAAAACACTTAGAATTTAGCTCTCTTGCACATCTCTCAATTCTTTTTTAATTTCTGAGATATATTTTTCATTGCATCCATTTCTTTCCTGAGTTCAATCAATTCTCTTTTCAGTTCTTATTGAAGACTTTGTCCTTTTTTTGAATTTATAATTCACGATAGTTTTTATCTGTAAATTCTTATTTGAGTATATTTAACTATGTTTGGAATGAGTGTCATCTTGGGGATGTCTTCTGTATTATGATTGTTCATCGGGGGAGTGTCGCCAGTTTATGGATGTTGGTTTTGTTTTCTGATTTTTCACAATAGCTCTGCATATCTGTTAATTTTGTTCCTGTTCATGCTTATGCTATTGGAGTGTTTTATAGGATTTCAAGTTCAATGGCACCCTCTTCTGTCAGAATAGCAAAGCTCAGATAATTGTGGAAGTAGGCAAAAGAGTTATATATCCCCGAATTCCTTTGCCTCTCTTTTCTCTGCAGGACCCTAAATTTTTCCTTCTTCCCTCTTTCCCCTTTCATCACCCTATTTCCAAGGGATCCTTCCTCCTGGGTTTTTGTTTGTTTGTTTTATCTTTTTCTCCCAAACGCTGTGCATTTTGAAGACTTCTCATCACATGGGGGATACTGTCAAGTCCCTCCCCTGTGGTTGGTACTCTGACCTCCGAGGAATTTTCTTTTTTATATTTTAAGGATTGGGGTGGATTAGGCTTCCTGAAGGTGGTTTTGATCAACCCTGAACCCTGCTATTTGTTGCTGTCTTCTCTTTCCCCAGGTTTTCTCTGTGTGCCTTCATCTGCCACATAGCCTTAGGGTAGAGGGTAGAGCTTGCACACCGGGACTGGATTGTTCCTCCTTTTACTTATAGTACCTTTGAAGTCTAGGCATTCTCTGCACCTACACTGAGGTCACAGTTTCTGTGTAGTTCTAATTTTCCCTTCTTCTGTTTCTACGTTGCTCTTCAAGGAAACTTTAGGAAGAGGGAACCTAAGCAACAGGCCTTGTCCTCAGCAACCCAGAAGTTTATGGTTCCATCTCGCTGGAATTGGAATTTCTGCCTTATTTCCTGAATTCTAAGCACACTGTCATGCCGGGGTCCAGCCCTAGCAGGAGTCGGGGGTCCGTCGACAGG
Organism: Graphiurus murinus; assembly: GCA_004027655.1. Classification (NCBI taxonomy): domain Eukaryota; kingdom Metazoa; phylum Chordata; class Mammalia; order Rodentia; family Gliridae; genus Graphiurus; species Graphiurus murinus. The sequence goes on along the minus strand of PVLC010007487.1, from coordinate 47,609 downwards.
TGGGGAAGGAGACGAGGTCGTGAGAATACACACACCAAGTGTAGTGATGAAGCGCATCTACTTTATTGTTCACAAGCAGCTGGTTTTATACATTTCATACAGCAGTGAAGTACATAGAACAAGGAAGTTTATGGGCAGGTCATCTGACAGTTTGACGATAGCAAACTTGTTTTGTTTTTCTAAAAGTTTTTACATCAGTATATAATGATTTTATTTTGACTTTGGTACAAAGCAGTGTTAAAGATTAACGAGGAATAGGCCGGTGTACATTGGTCTAAGCTAGGGAGTTTTTGGTAAATCACCTGTTGTTTTTGTTAACTATAGTTTGTCTTTATTAATGTGTCCTGTGAAGCTCTAGAGAGACCCTGTGGGAGTTGGTAAAGGCTGTCTGTGCTTAGACCCTATAAAGGGGTACCAGATACCCACATTCTTATAGCCTTTTTTACCCATAGATAGATTGTAGACCTAAATCTCTTTGGCTTAGCTCTTTTGTTTTCTATATCTGTGTGTTGAGGGAGAACATAGGTTGATTAGTAACTATATCTGAATTACCTTGCAGAGCTTGTTTACTGACTAATGTTCGTAAATGATCAAAGAATTCTTATGTTGTTTGTCTGAAGGCACTGTTTTTTAGCTAACGTCAAGAGGTTGTTATTCAACTGGCCACCACCTGTTTTTAAGACACTTTTCCTTAATAATAAGTATAAAAACAAGACTTGAAGTACCCAATGTTCCCAGAATATACTATAATGTAAAGCAGGATATGCCACGTATCCTTTCTTGGAAGCGTCTGCTTTGCAGGATTTCATCAGATCGAGCCTTGCTCATGATCCAACTGTTAAGGAGTTGTGGCACTGTCACGTTAACATTTAGGAAATCAGAGTGCATCTCACATCGACTGAGCCTTACAATTAGATTTACATCTGCTTCTGCCAGTCAGTCACCTGGGCACAATAGACCTGAGACCACTTTATATTTAAAAGTCTTTGCTTGAAGTTTTTATGGTCACATTGGTAGTGTGAATTCAGACATCAAAATAGTTTTCGTGGTTTAGATTCTCAGGTGACCCCTCCTTCTGCCCTGGTGCTGATTGAAGCAGGGGGTGGCCTCGCCTTTTCCTTCTGCAGGGGAGGTTTGCATGCTTGCTTATTTCTTTCAGTCATCCTTACACTGCACATGAAGCTCCAGGTAAGGGTCTCCTGCTTGGCTCCTATATTGGACAATCTTCCTTTCTGGCTATCCATGGACTCTTGCTTCCTCCTGGGTCTGATTATCTTTGTTTACATACCAGTCATCCTTATTTTGTGTGTGTATGTGGTACTGGGGATTGGGGGGTTGAACCCAGGGGTGTTCTACCTCTGAGCTACATCCCCAGCCCTATTTTATTTTTTATTTTGAAACAGGGTCTCACTAGGTTAACTGACAGTCTCACTAAGTTACTGAGGCCGACTTCGAACCTGTGATCCTCCTGTCCCAGACTCCCAAGTACTGGAATTGCAGGCATTGTGCCATCATGCCTGGAAATGCTAGACATTCTTTTGGGGGAAAAAAAAACCATAGGAATAATTGAAGGCCTACAGGAAGATATTTTCCTCAATGGGAGATGGGTGTGTGCCTCTTGCGCACCTAAGGACATTGTGGCTGAAGGTCACCTTCAACCAAATCCCAGTCTTGAGATGCCACGTCCAGTTCAGGATGGAGGGTCTGCATGAGACCAGTCATCTCTGGGCTTCAGTCTCTGTCCCTTCATCTAATAAGGCTGTCAAGACCAAGGACCTCTTCTGAGAATATTGCTCATCCTCCTGGTCCTCAAACATGCCCCACTGGCCTGGTGTGTCTCTACAGTCTTGTTATCTCTAACACTTGCGGGACCCTTGTTTATTTTTTCTCTAGCCTCTTTCAAGGGAGGAGCTGATTCAAGTAACTTAAAGTACCATTACTGGAAGATTGGAGCCTTCTATTCATTTTTTTTAAAAAACAGGCTTATTAAGATATAATAAGGTCCTAGGTTCAATCCCCAGCAGCCCACAAAAAAATAATTCACTTACTGTATAATCCACCTGTTTAAAGCGTACAATTCAATGGTTTGGGTACAATGACATTATTCATTCTTTTAATCATGGTAAATATGTATGACATCAAATTTGCCGTTTACTTACAGTGTTGAACCAACGTCACCTCTATCTAATTCCAAAACTTCCTCATCGCTCCAAGCAGAATCTCTGCAGGCATTAACTGGTGCCTCCCGTGGCACGGCCCCCCGGCCTGCTGCAGCATGCCCATCTTCTAACACACCCTCCCCAGACCCGGGGAACCACTTTCTGTCTTTATGAATTGGCCTCTTCTCGACATTCCACAGGAGTGGAATCATTTCTATTTCTCCCTTGGGGTCTGGATTCTCCCCCAGGCTCGCCCGTGCTGACCAGAGCATGTATCAGAATCCCACTCCACCTATGGCTGAATGATCTTCTATTGTGTGTGCATGTCACGTCGTTTATCCAGCCATCTGTTGATGGACGCCTGGTGGTTCCCACCTTTTGGCCAGTGTAAATAATGTTGCCATCAACCTTGACATACAAGCCCGTCAGCCTTCCGTGTCACAGGTTCCCTATCCACGGGTTCAAAAAACTCTTCCCAAAACCCTGCATCCATACTGAACATGGACAGACTTTTTCTTTCATGTCATTATTCCCTAAGCAAAGCAGTATAACAACTATTAACCTACCATCTACATTGTGTTGGGTCTGCATAACCTAAAGTATACACATAGGAAAATGTACAAAGCTTATATGCAAACATTGCATCTTTTTTTTTTTTTTTTTTTTTTTTTTGCGGTACTGGAAATTGAACTCAGGGGCATTCTACCTCCGAGCTACACCCCCAGCCCTATTTTTTTTATTCTTTATTTTGAAACCGAGTCTCACTAAGTTGCAGAGTGCCTCACTAGGTAGCTGAGGCTGGCCGCAAACCCGGATCCTCCGGTCTCAGCCTCCCCAATGCTGGGATTACAAGCGTGTGCCACCACGCCCGGCTCTTTTTTTTTTTTTTTTTTTTTTTTTTGTGCTAGGGATTGAACCTCTGAGCTAGACCCCCAACCCATTTTTTTTTTAATTTTGAAAATACAGTCTCTCAAAGTTGCTAAGGCTAGACTCGAACCTGTGATCCTCCTCTCAGTCTCCCAAGGACTGGGATCACAGGTGTGTGCTGCCACTCCTGGCAAACACTGCACCATTTTACATAAGGGACCTGAGCATCCCTGGACCCTGATGTCCAAGGAGGGCGCTAAAGCCAGTCCCACGCAGATACAAGGGGCAATTGTATACGTTCGAGTCCTTCCTCTCAGTCGCCTGGGGCACACACCTAGCAGTGAAGTCTCTGGGCATGGGGTGGCACCGTGTGACAGCCCAAGTTGCTGCGAGGCTGTTTTCCCCGCCCTGCACCGCTCCCATCCTGCAGCAGTGCGCAGGGGTGCCAACTTCACATCCTCACCGACACTTGTTATTTTTCCCTTCTTGGACCGTAGCCATCCTGGTAGATGTGAAGCAACATATGGCGGTTTGCATTCGCATTTGCCTGATGACTAGTGCTGAGCCTCTCTCCGTGTACCATGTGCTCCTTGGCCACTTGGGTAGCTTTTCTGGAGAAGTATCTATCAAACCCTGGGTCTGTTGGTGTCTTGTCGTAGCTCCAGTTCCTCTTAAACCTGCCGGGCTGGACTCCACTGCAATAAACCTGGGCTTGCCAAGGTCGCCGGCGACCTCAATTTGCTAATTTTAATGGTCAGACCTCACATGGGCCAGACCTCTGTCCCCACCTTACCTGGGCCGTCAGCAGAAGTCAGCTCGGCCAGTCACTCTCTCCTCTGGGAAACACCTGAGCCCGCTGGCTCGGCTCACTCACCTCCCCTTCCATGGCCGCCCCTGCACTCTCCTCTGCCGGCTCCTCTGCCCCCTGATCTCCCAGGCCCGGGAGCTGCAGGGTCAGCTGTGTGCACTTCCACGGGATCACATCCATTACCAGGGCTTTGAGCGTCCCGTGAGTGCTAACACGGCCCAGTATTCACATCCAGATGTTGGGGGTCCTTGACACCTATACGACACGCCCAGGCCACGCCCCCAACCTTCCCAGACACCTGCTCCTCCTGCCGCCACCCCAAGTCACAGCCGAGGTGATTTGCCCACAGTCACGGTCCCGCAGCCAGCTGGGGCAGAGCAGGGACTCAAACCCCGTCCCTCAAACTGCAAGGCCCCTCTTCCTACTTCGGAACTTCCTGGAGTCCTCCGGACCGCTGCACCCACCCAGCAAGGGTCAGCTGCAACTGGCGGCCTGCCTGGGCCCACAGGGGCCATCTGCCTTGAGTCTGTCTTTAGGCTGGGGGCAGGGGCTCATTGAGCCACCCTGCTATGCCCCCCGCCCCTGCCCTGTCTAGATCCTTCCACCTAACACTCAGGCCCAAAGACCCTGTGGGCAGGAGCCAGGGGCCACCCTGGTCACCCACATCTCGGGACAGCCCCGGAAGCCCCAATGTCCCTTCCCTCTCCCCGGGCTCACAGGGCCATGCTCTCGGGCCGGGCAGGGGAAAGGGCAGGAGACAGCCGGGCCCAGCTCCCTTTGCCCAGCCCAGGCCCCAATGGTCCCGTCCGAGCAGCAAGTGTGAGCTGTGTAGGGCTCAGGGCCCAGCTTTCAGCCCACAGGCACCCTGCCCGGCTCCCAGGGCCCCGCCACCCTCATGGCGCCCCTCTGCCCTCCCACAGCCATGCCTTCCGCCTCTGGAGAGCCCTGGGAGCCGAGTACTCGGTGAGCCGCCTGGTGCTGGCCTTGCTGTTAGCCTGGCTGCAGGAGCGGCCCCCGCCCAGCAGCACGGACGCCAGCCCCCAGTCCAAGGAGAAGGCCTGCCTGCGCTCACTGGCTGTAAGTCTGCCACACCCCGGGGCCCACAATGACGAGCCCCTTAGGTCAGCTCACCAGGCCGCAGGGAGGGGGAGCCCCGGGCCCGTCCAGGCTGTGGCCAAGAGGGCAAGGGCCTCAGGGGCAGCCCAGCCCAGGACCGACCCCACAGGCCCACTCTTCACGGCCTAGCCCAGGGTTCTGGGCCCACAGCTGCAAATCAGAACTGAAACCGCCTCTGGAGGGCTCCTGGAGCGGGCACAGGTGGCAGGGCCCAGGCCACAGGGCAGACATGATCTGGAAGCCAGATGCTGTCCTGGAGGCGTTTGAGCAGGGAGGGAGGGGTGTGGGCAAACGTGGCCTGCACAGGACCCCAGGGCCTGGGAGCTTCACCCTCTCTCCGCCCCCCCGCCCCACAGGCCATGAACACGCTTCATGAGCTGCAGTTCACACGAGAGTTTAAGAAGGCGGTGCAGGAGGCCTACCCCCAGCTGCTCCTGGCCTTCCTCACCCAGGTGCACTACATCCTGGAGCTGAACCTGCCCACCGAGCCCAACCCAGCACAGCAGGCCCAGGCGGCAGCCATGTCCAGCCCCCAGAGGTAAGATGGGCCGCCCCACCCCCACCCCAGGGTATCCAGAAACGGGGGGCCACAGGAAGAGTCAGGTGTTAGTGTCCTCACGCTGAGGACCAGGACATGGCACACCCATAGGCTTCGAACAGCAGGAACGCATCAGCTCAGGGTACCCGAGACAGAAGTCCAAAGTCAGTGGCTGCCAGGCCGAGCCCCTCTGAAACCCATCAGGAAAATCCTCCTGGCCTCTTGCGCCTTCGGGCGGCTCGTGGCGGGGCTTAGTGGCCTTTGGCTCCGCTGTCACGGGGCTTCTCCAGCTGCCTGTTGGGATACGACTCGTTGGGTCAGGGTTAGGGCCACTCTACCCACCTCACCTTCGCTCGAGCGCATCTACAAACACCTGCTTCTGAGTGACGCCACGTTGGCAGACACGGGAACTAACGTGTGTGTGTTAGGGGGCGCTCACTCCCTGCAGTCATGACCCCTTGCGTACCCACGGCAGGGGGCAGCAGTGACGTGGGCGGGTGTGCGTCTGTGTCCTCATCACCCAAGGGTGTGCAGCCACAGAGACGCCCAGCGACTGCCACTGCTGGGGCCCCACAGGGCGGCACTTTATCTCTGTGCGCTCCTGGCAAGGACCATGGACACGAACGTCGTCTTCCCTTATAAGATGGGGCAGCTGGGCGTGGAGAGGCCCAGAGACTCCCAGCCCCGGGTACTAAGCTGGACAGCCAGGCGCCCACCTGGCCCCCACGCGCCCCTGGAGGTGAACACCCTTGGCCACTTTAGAGGGCCTTGGAACATTTCGTGCAATAGTCCTCCTCCCCCTACACCTGGACAGAGGAGTGTGAGGGACCGTGCCGTCCCTGGGCCACGGTAGGCCTGCTGCCCTGGGCTTCCCTCTGCACCGGGTCTTTTCCAGAAACCCAATAAGCAAGTCGTGAACGCCCGCTGGGGCCCGCCACTCTTTTCATTTGTTTGTATTATGATGCGCTTCACGCAATTCGTCAGTTTTAACAGCTCTCCCCAAGGCACATCACTGGGAAAAAAAAAAAAAAAGTCACTTCTTCTCATATTGCCTCGGAATCGGAATGTGCATAAAGTTCCTTTTTTATTCTGATCAACCGTGCGAAATGCATGAATCTTCCCTAATAAGCTAATAAAACGTTCTCCTCCCGGAGCAGGCGAGGGTTTGCAAGAACCACAAACTGCTTCTGCGCACCGCTTCTCTCCCCTCCCCGTCTGCCCGCTCCTCCCGCCCTCAGCTTTCTGCTCATCTGCCGCCTGGGCGGGGCCTCTGGAAGCAGCAACCCCTCCCAGCCTCCAACCTCCAGCCTCCAGCCTCCCAGCCTCCAGCCTTCCAGCCTCCCAGCCTCCTTTTCTGCTTTATCACTCGTACATTCCAGGAGGGTCCTAGAGGGCAGAGAGGTCTCTCAGGCTCCTCCGTGCACCAGGGGCCTGTGTCTCGGGGCTCCTGTACACCAAGAATGTCCCACTTGGGGCTCCTCCGCATGCCAGGAGCATCTCTCTGTCTCTCTCGGGGCTCCTGCACACCAGGGACATGTGTCTGACTGTTGGGGACTGTGGCGGCTTCCCGCTCAGGCTGGCTGATGTCCCTCTCCATGGGCAGGTCCTCCCCAGTGCAACATGTGCCTCAGGCAGCCACAGGACACACGTGCTCGCCCGGACACAGCTCATCGGCTCTGACGGGCCCACTCTGATCACATGAGCAAGCCCTTGGTTCAGGAGTATCTGAGAGACATGGGCTCAGCCTGGCTCCCACACGCCCTGGAGCTGGGACAGGGCCGGGGCCTCCCTTCTCCAGGGGAAAGCTGCCCAGCTGAGACCACCCTAAAGAGCCCAGGTGCAGGCCAGCTCACCCGGTGGCCATGCGGACAGGGATACCGGCCAGCAGTCAGGGACAGGGGGAAACTGGCCTCCACTGTCTGGGCCTCGGGGGTCGACGGGCACTGTCAGCAGGGGAAGAGGGCCTGGAGAGGGAGGGGCCTGGGCAGCCTCTGCCAAGTAGCTCACTGTCTGCCAAGTAACCCTAGGTGGAGTCGCAGGACTCTGGATGGCAGGCAGGTGGGCCTTGAGGTAGGGTGGGCCTGGGCTGGGCCTCCGAGGCCCCTGACATCCTGCTCAGCTGGGCCAGCTCTGGGCCCAGCAAGTGGGCTTTGGGCAGGGAAGCCTTACCCCACAGGGACCTCCTTTGCCTTGGAGGTGCCCCCTGCATTGTTCCGTTCTCAGCTGGGCCCTCCTCCAGCCAATGTCCACCCTACCCACAAGGAGTTACCTTCCTCTCCTCCCACCCACTTCTGGGTGATTGATTCTCATGAGGCACCACCTTCCTCCGTTTCAAACCCACTCCCCGGCCTCACGGTCACCCCATCCTCAGTGTCTGCCTCTGTCCCGCTGCACCAAGCGGCCGAAGGCCTTGGATAAAGATGAAGAGGACTCTCACACCACCGGATGGCCACTATCCCCAAACAAACATCGTAACAAGTATTAACAAGGGCATGGAGGAACTGGAACGTCAGACAGTATGGCTACTGTAGAAGACAGCGTGGCAGCTCCTCAAATAATCGAGCACAAGACTAGCACAGGGCCCAGCAACCCACTTCTGAGTTTACACCAGAAAGAAGGGAACTTAGGGACTCAGAACAGACACCAGGAACCTGCAGGTGTAGATGCGCAACCACAGCAGCCAGAGAGTGGAAGCCCAGGTGCTGGCAAGCAGATAAACGGGAGCTATCTCCATGCAGCAGGAGGCTAGTCAGCCTGAGCAGGCAGGAAATCCTGACACGGCGACAGTGTGGAGGAGCCCGGAGGACCTCACTCCGAATGAAATAAGCCGGTCACAAAAGGACAAGAGCCACTTGATTCCAACCCCGTGAGGGCCCCGAGGAGTCCAATTCATAGAGGCGGGAAGCCGGTGAGCCAGTGTAGGGCTGGGAGAGGCCCGGGGAGTTAGTGTCTGACCAGGACAGAATGTCAGTTTGGAAAGGTGACCGGATGGTCATGGTGGCTTACACCATTATCACAGATGTACTTAATGCCACCAAGCTGTACTTAGAATCGCAACTTTTACATGTTTTGCCACAGTTGAAAATAAAAGTGAGACCAGAAACCCGGTGTGGTGGTGCATGCCTGTAATCCCAGTACTTGGGAGGCTGAGACCGGAGGATCACAGGTTCAAGGCCAGCCTCAGCAACTTAAGGAGACCCTGTTTCAAAATGAAAAGGGCTGAGGGTGTTAGCTCATAGGTACAATGTCCCTGGGTTCAATCCCAGTACCAAAACATAAAAAGTAGCTGGGCATGGTGGCTCATGCCTGTAAGCTCAGCACTCAGGAGGCTGAGGCAGGAAGATGACAGGTTCAAGACCAGCCTCAGCAACAGTGAGACCCTCATCAAGACCCAATAAAATTAGAGGTGGAGGATATCTCAGAAGTAGAATGCCTCTGGGTTCAGACCCTGGTACCACATAGACATAAATAAAAAAATAAGTTAACAATAATAATAGTAGAAGACCAGAAAAAGAAAAGGAGATGGTGGGGCAGGGGATGTATAAGCGTGGTATCCTGCCAGCCCTTAGGGAGCACATGAGCTTCACCTGCTCTTTCTTTTTCTTTTTTCTTTTCTTTTTTTTTCCCCCATGGTACTAGAGATTAAACTCAGGGGCATTCTACCTCCAAGCTACACCCCCAGCCCTATTTTTTTAACTTTGATTTTGAAACAGGATCTCACCAGGTTGAAGAGAGTCTCACTACTTGCTGAGGCTGCCCTCCAATCTGCGATCCTCCCGTCTTAGGCTCCCAAATACAGGGATTGCAAGTGTGCACCACCACGCCCGGCTTCACCTCTCTCTAAGGAATCTTTATCCCCTCTGAGGCCAGAGCGGGGCAGGGAGGTTGCTTGGCGTCAGGGGAGACGTCACCAGGATGCTGGCATGTCAGGGAGCTGGAGGAGTGGAGGACAGTCCTGCCAGGACTCCAGGACCCTCATCAGCCCCGGGGCTACCCATGGGCTGCAGGTGACACCACCCTGGACATTGCCAGGGCCCTGGGCTTGGGAGGGTTATAGTTTGTGGGGATGCCCAGAGGGCGACTCCCCCTTAGAGATCAGACAGGAATTCCCGCCAGCCCTCAAGTCCACTGGCATTCATCCTCCCAGAAGCCCTGCAGTGGCTACAAGGACACAGCACTTAGGAAGGATGGGCAGTGGCGATGCCCAAGGTGCCCCCGCACCAGAAGTGTCCGGAGCCTGGCAGAGTGCACACGCTGTCCCCCGAGTCCCTTCCCCTGACAGCCATCGTCACTCTGTGGCTGAGACCAGTGACCTGGAAAATGCTGCCTCTTTTTAGTGACACGGCTTGGGGCGAGATGACAAGCCAGCTGGCATTTGCATTGGCACCATCGGGGACTTGCCGAATGGCATTTCATCCTTTGACACTTGGTTTTACAAATCTGCTCAGGAACGTGCCCAGCCCAAGCTGATGGCCTCCTTCTGGGGCGCGCTCACACGGCGCGCTCTGGGAGACCAGCAAGGGCAGCGGGGGAGGCGAGACAGGCTAGCTCGGGCGCCTGCATTCCTGGGCTGCCTTCCCGGACTCGACTCCTGTCCAGGCACGGTGTCCAGCGCCTGGGGCAGCCCTGTACCTGTGACAGTGACAAAGCTGTGCCACCTCGGAGCCAGGGCTGGCCCGACTCCATTTCTGCTGCCCTTGACCTGGCTTTATGACCTGCACGGGACACGCCATCTCTCTGGAAGGCTTCTGCCGCCTCCACTGCCTCCTCCTCCTCTTCTTCCTCCTCCTCTTCCCCTTCCTCCTCTTCCTCCTCCTCTGTTGAAGGAGGGTTACAGTGCAGGCAAGGTGCCATGCAGCGTGCCCATCAGCAGGAAAGCACGCAAGTCGCGGCACGCACCTGCACGACGTTCTTTACTGCACACACGTGGAGCCCACGACCTGGTCTCTTCTGTCCTCTAATGGCAGAGGAGCCTCAGTTGTTGAAAGTGAACCCCTCTGGGCTCCTGCAAGACCACAGGCCGTTCCTCCCTCTTTGGCTGCCACACACACACAGACACACACACACACACACACACACACACCCTGTTCTTCACCCATACTTAAAAGTCCCCTGAAAGACAGGCATGGTGGCGCACGCTTGTAATCCCAGTACTTGGGAGGCTGAGACAGGAGGATCCAGGTTTGCAGCCAGGCTCAGCTACTTAGTGAGACCCTCCACAACTTAGTGAGATCTTGTTTCAAAATAAAGAATAAAAAAAAAAAATTAGGGCTGGGGGTGTAGCTTGGAGGTAGAATTCACCTGAGTTCAATCCCCAGTACTGCAAAAAAAAAAAAAAAAGAAAGAAAAAAAAAAAAATAAGTCCCCTGAGACCTGGCCAGGACCCTTCCCACCTTGGAACTCTAGACACCACAGAGCCCAAGAAGGCCCCTCAGCTCTCTCTAGCCCCTGACCTCTGCCCTGTGACCCCACTGCTGGGGCGCTTGCCATCTCCTCTAGGGTCTGGGGCTCCCAGGGCTCCTTCCCGAGGCGGGGAGAGGGGTCTGGGGGCGGCCCGGCCCGGGTGGGCCCTGACCCTCTGCTTGGCCGCAGCACGTCCCTGGAAGCACTGAAGAGCCTGCTGTCCACCACGGGGCACTGGCACGACTTCGCATACCTGGAGCTGCAGGGCGCCTGGGGGCTCTTCACCTCCCTCTGCACCTACCCACGGGGCGTGGGTCTCCTGGCCAGGTACAGGGGGGTGGGAGCCGGGGAGGGAGTCTGCACCGGGCCACCCCCCACCCAGGAGGCAGGGTGTGCAGACCGCAGTGACGGGGGCCCGGGCCTCCTGGAGCCACTCATAGCCCCAGGTGCCCCTGAGCGGGAGCCCTCAGGCTCACACCTGGACACACGGCAGCCCTCAGCACAGGAAGGCACATACATGTCCCCGCACCTAGGCACAGGCGCATCGAAGCGCCCCCCCAGCCCCGCCCTGGCCAGAGACCGCCTGGAGGACAGGGCTGCCGGCGCCTGCTTCTCTCTTCCCCCACATCTGGCCCAAAGAGGGCAGCGTGGTGCAAAGTGAGCAGGACCGGCTCAGCAGTGACACCCACCCACGCCAGGATGTGTGGGGCGGCCGGGGTGCGGGGCGGACTCCAGCTGTAACCACAGCCCAGCCCCTCCCCCAGGGCCATGGTGCAGAGTCAGTGCTGGCAGATCAAGGCCGTGCTCGAGCAGTTGCTGACCCGCCTGCAGAGCCAGGAGGATCGGGAGAGGAAGGCGGCCATTCTGGTCCTCAATGAGGTAGGTGAGCCCGCCCCCCACGCCTCCTCCCGCCAGCAAGACTCCAGGGACCTCACCCGCCTGGAAGACCCCCACATCCACTCCTGCTCCCAGCTCTGCAGGGTGTCCTCACTCGGGGGCTCCCCACCTCCGCTCCCCTACCCGGCAGAGACCCCTGCAGAGGTGAAGGGCGCTCGCCGTCAGCCCTGTCCTGCCCTGGCCATCTCAGGGACCTTGCCCAGGACCGTGAAGCTGCAAGGGACAGTTTGAGCCAGACGAGGGCTGGCTTCCGCCTCCCCAGCAGAATGATCTGGACACCCTCCATGGGGACCCTGTCCCTAGGCGCCCCATGGGCCAGCTGTTGAGAGAAGTTGACCCCAGCCTCCCGTGTAACCTCAGACAGGGCCCTTCCTCTCTCTGGACCCGTTGCCCCAAGATGTACGTTGGCGGGGTTGGAATACTTAGTAACCAAGGTTCACGGAGGGTGGTGGTCAACTGGCTTCCCTGGGACCCTGCCCAGAACAGACACAAGCACCCCAGGAAAGGGCACAGGCCTGACTCCCCGCCCCCTGGGGACCCCAGTTCCTCTACAGCCCCAGCCTGCTGGAGGTGCTTCCGAAACAGGCCATCCTGACCCTGCTGGCCCACGGCCTCCAGGACACCAGCCCCGAGGTCCGCGTGATCAGCCTGCAGGGCCTCGGAAACATCCTCTTCCACCCGCAGAAGGTAAGGGCACCGGAGGCCACAGCACCGGGGACAGACAAAGCTCAGAGAGCTGGAATCGCAGCTCCGTCACTTCCGGTAGAGTGGCTGGGGACCCCTGACCCCACCTCTCTGGCCCTGTGTCCTCTGCAGAGAGGGGCAGGTTGTGGGAGGGACAAGCTCTCTTCTACACGAGGAATAGACAGATCCTATTGCAGACCGCAGGCACCCAGAAGGAGCCAGCCAGGTACACCCCGAGCCTGGCCCAGAGACCACATCCCCTGAGAATCGTATGAAGGGGTCCCCCAACTCACGGTCAGCTTACCTTCTCCATTACCAACCAATTCTGCCATCACCATGGCAACCTCTACCCCATAATGAGCAGCTGGAGAAGAGGTCGCTGGCAGTGATGGGGTAAGATGGCCTTACCCAGCTCCAGCCCCCAGTTCAGGCCACAGGTTCCTAATGCCGCCAGGCAGAGGTGCCCAGGGTCCTCTCGGGGGATGAGAACGGAGGACCTGGACCACCCACACCAACACGCTGCAGCCAGCCAGGTCTCCCGGGCCTCGGCGTCCACACCTGTAGAATGGGAGTGGAAACTGGCCTGGGGGGCGGGGGGAGGGAGGCCCCAGGACTGGCAGGACGAAGGGGCTGAGACCCAGCGGCCTCGAGGCCTCTGTGCAGCTGGATCCCACGAGGACCCCAGCCAGCCCTCGAGGGGGAGTCCCGTCCAAGTCCACCCTGCTCCTGATAGGCCCCCCAGCAGGTGACGCAAGGCAGGGCCGTGGGGCGCGGTGCAGGCTGGTCCTCTACCCACAGGGAGGCCTGCTCCGGGGGCAGCTGCTGCCCTTCCTAGATGGCTTCTACCAGAGCAGCGAGCTGGTGGTGGTGCGCCTCATGGACACCGTGTCCGACGTGCTGCACCGCCTGGGCACGCAGGGCGCGGGCGCCCAGAGCATCCAGGTGGCCATCAATGCCCGCTCCTTCTTTGATGACGTGAGCGTGGGGCAGGGTTGGGGTGCCTCCCGCCTGGGCCCTCCCACACCTGCCCTGCACCCCCAGGACTCCCGGCTGCCCTCTAACGCAGCCCCAGGCCCAGGGCAGCTGCCTGGGTGTCCCTGCAGCCCAATTCCTCCAACCCATCCCCCATCTCTGGTCCTACCGCCGACCATGTCATGACATGTCCTGTTTAGAGTGACTGCTTCCCCTCTGAGAAAGCGTAAGATAAGTCCACCCCGTGGCATTCGTGACACTTGGGTGTGAGACAGAATGAGTTTGTGTGTGTGTGTGTGGTACTGGGGATTGAACCCAGGGGCACGCTACCTCCGAGCTACACCCCCAGCACTATTTTTTTTTTTTTTTTGCGGTACTGGGGATTGAACTCAGGGGCATTCTACTTCCGAGCTATACCCCCAGCCCTATTTTTTATTCTTTATTTTGAAACAGGGTCTCACTAAGTTGCGGAGGGCCTCACTAAGTAGCTGAGTCTGGTCTCAAACCCAGATCCTCCCGTCTCAGCCTCCCAAGTACTGGGATTACAAGCGTGTGCCACCACACCCGGCTGAGTTTGTCCTTTTGAGGACAGCCTGGGACAAGGCCCAAGAGTCCTGGATAGGAGAAACGCAGGGCTGGCCTGGAGCCCCGCCGGAGAGGGGAACACCTGTCCTAGAGTCCTGTCTAGGGGGAAGGCATGGGCCACCCTGGATCCCTGAGCTGAGCTGAAAGGATTCTGCTGAGGAAATGTCATGGGGAAGGGGGTGTCCCCAAGTGGGGCAAGCGCTGGGGCCCCGCTGAGCCCCTGCCTTGCAGGAACGTGACAAGGTCCGAGCCGCGGCCATGGCGCTATTTGGGGACCTGGTGGCCACCATGGTGGGCAGGGAGCTGGGCAGCCTTCGAACCCAAGTGTACCAGAGCATGGTGCCCCTGCTGCTGCACCTGAAAGACGAGTGCCCGGCCGTCTGCACGGTCAGTGCCCGCCTGAGCGAGGGAACCAGGGCCACGTCCACACCTCCCCGGCTGCACCCACACACGCACGCACCCACTCCTGCACCACCATCCCTAGCTGCGCCCTGAACTTGTGGAAGCACGGAGGCTGCCCTCCCTGCTGACACTCAGCTCTCCCAGGTTCCTGCAAACAGGGAAATAAATGCACCGGAAGCAGCCAGTTTGGAACCGACAGTTGGTTCTGGGGCAGGGAAGGGGGTTCCCATGCCAGCACTGCATGCTGCCTCAGATGCCCACGGAAGCCTGTGGGCCCGGAGGGAGGAGTGCCCAGGCTGGGACTCGGGCGGGCGGGCGGTGACCCCTCAAACTGTCCTCGCAGCAGGCCAAGTTCGCCTTCTACCGCTGCGCCGTGCTGCTCCGCTGGCGGCTGAGGCACACGCTCTTCTGCACGCTGGCCTGGGAGCACAGACTCAGCGCCCGCCACTTCCTCTGGACCAGCCTGGTGAGGCGCCCCGAGGGGCTCCGGAGGTCGGGCCGGGGCCAGGGACTGGAGTCGGGACCCCTCCAGCCAGCCCCAGCATGACAGGCAGCTCTCCCCGGCCAGATGAGCAACAGCCAGGAGGAGTTCAGTATCCACCTGGCGCAAGCCCTCAGCTACCTGCACAGCCACCACCGGCACATCAAGACCTGGGCGGCGCTGTTCATAGGTGGGCCAGGCCGGGAGCCCCAGGCTCAGCCCTCGAGGAACCCACCCACCAGCAAGAGAGAGGGGTGGGGGGGGACAGAGCTGGGGGGGGCCGGAGGAGCAGGAGGGGTCTGGGCCCCAGGATGACGGGAGCCTCCTCCTGCTGGTCACTGCGCCCTGTCTTGTGCAGGTTACACCATCTGCTACCACCCCCAGGCCGTGGTCCAGAGAGCAAGCGACACAGACACCAAACTGCTGCTTTGCAGTAAGCAGCCGGGCCCCAGCCTCCCTGGAAGATTCACACACACACACACACACACACACACACACAGCACCAGCTCGAGGACCACTGCGCGCCGTGCAGCCCTGCCCATGCCCCTGACTCTAGAGGGCAAGCTGACCTGTCCCCTCCCTGGGCTCGGCCAGGGCACCCAGGTTCCCCCGTGGGTGGGCACAGCCCATGGGGGAGGGCAGCCTCTGGGGCCCAGATGGCAAGGCCGGGGTCACCTCCGATTCTTCCCTTCTCTCCTGGAGCTTTTGAAGATCTGAAGAGAGACTCGGAGCCCAGCATCCGGGAATTTGCCACCAGGCAGCTGTCCTTCCTGCGGGAGGTGTCGGTGGGACCCCAGAAGTGACCCTCGCCGTCCTCCCTCTCTACTCCCCGCCCAGCCCGATTGCATAACGTTTTTCCACTTGAAAGAAAGCTCTAGATTCAACAAAGGAGTCGGCTTCCTGCCCACCACCCGTAGGCCCCTCTGCCGTGGCCCAGACTGCCTCTGCCTGGAGCGCAGGGCGTGCAGCCTGGGGCTCCGCATGGCTGAGGCCAAGGGGGGGCAGGGACTCCCCAGCTGGCCTCCCTCAGCGTGGCGCCCCCCTACCCCCACTCGAGCCCCCACCCAGCCAGGCCTGGCCCGGGAGCTGGTAGCAGGAGCAGCGATGGAGGCGGCCTGGCGCTGTGAAATGAGACCTTCCCTCTGAGACCCCTCAGAGGGCTGAGTCCAGAGGGGGCCCCAACTCCCAGAGAGCCCCTGGGGACACCCCTACCTCATCCAAGTCCTTCCTCCTGCTAGCCTCAGTCTCCCCACAAGAAATGGACAGGCGGGCCCTTCCTGAGACTTCACACACAGGCTCAGGACCCCTGCCAGCCCAGACAACTCCCACCGCGGGGGGATCCAGCCAGCCCAGCCCCCTGGCCCTCCCTCCCATGCTGGAGTTCAACCCCCAAGGCTTCCACACACCTCCTCACAGGGAGCACCCCCAGACCTCCTTCTGCCTGCACCTCCGAATACCCCCACTAGGGGCCCCTCCAGACCCCTTCTGCCTGCACCTCTGCATACCCCCACTAGGGGCCCCTCCAGGACCCCTTCTGCCTGGAGGTCCCAACACCTGCACAGCCCCGTGCCCCAGGCCCAGGTGATGAATCCTCGGGACAGAGCTCCCTGCACACACCTGTGCTGAGCACCCCTGCCCTGCTCTGGGAGGATTCCTACCCCTCTATCCTCCCCCTCTTGGGGCAGGGGCAAGCTGCCTGGGGCTGGCACAGAAGCCTCGAAACTTGGATGGTGGGTCGAAAAAAATACAGCGGCCTTCCTGAAACGTGCTACAGGTGTAGCTGAATTCACATGCACTCAAGGAAAGGAGAAAAGAGCCGGGGGCCTCTCCGCCGGGGCCTGGGGTGGCCCCGTGCAGCACTCAGATGTGCAGCCACCTGGTGGGGGGAGGGGCCCCGGGGCGGCTCTGCCTTTCCACGTTCCCTATCCCTGTCTCCGACCTCGGGGCACCTGCTGCTGACCCTCCTCCGCTTGAGCCCCTGGCTGGGGGGTCCCCTTGGGTCCAGCCTGGTGGTGTGGGGGGGGGCTGGGACCAGGGCTGCCCTGCAGCCACCCTGGCCTGTTCAGCACCTGTCCCGTCCTGAAGTTCCTCCTCTCGAGGGTCTCACTTAGCCAAAGCTTGGGGTGGAGTGGGGTGGGGTGGGGGAGGGTGGGTGGGCCTGGACTCGGGGGGGGGGGGTCCTGAGCCATCAGTGACTGGACAAGCTTCCTGGGCTTTCTGTGCCTGTCCCTCCTCTGGAAAGGGTGGGTGCTGGCCAGGCACGGGGGACAGGAAGGCCTCGGGAACCCGGTACACAGTAGGTGCTGCATTATGACACCTACAGCAACAGCAGTCTGAGGCCAGGCCTGGCGGAGGTGCTGGGGGCAGAGGCGGGCCCCGGGCAATGAGCTTCAGGCCAGACCTCGCCCTGCCACCTGAGCCCAAGGCCCGGCCTCCTGGGAAAGGGCAAGGGCGATTTGGGGGCCAGGTGAGCCCCTCGTGGGGCCCTGGGGACCTAACCCTGGGTGGGTTGGAGTAGGGAGGGCAGGCAGCTGGGGCTGAGGAGAAATGGCCAAAGGCCAGGTGGGCGGTAGGTGCACTGGGAGGGGGGGCAGGATCGGCAAAGGCCATGGGTGGCAGCCTTGGGGGCTCTGGTGCCCCCTCCACAGGCAGCCGCCCACTCCACCCCAGTACTCCCTGTTCTGAAGCCCTTTCCTGCACCCAGGAGGGCGCTGGCCCCCCACTTGGGAATCCACACACAGACACGTGTGCACATCACAAACCAGACCCCCGGGTCCCCCAGCCCCTCTTGTACTTGAACTCTCCCGGGCACCCCGACACCCCACGTGCTCGCCCCGGCCTGGCCACTCTGCCTGAAATCCACCCCATCCTGTGGGTACACCGAGCTCCCTTCTGTGGGCCTGAGAACACAGGGCCCTGGAGAATTGCCAAGTGGGCCCACCCTGTTCTTCAGAGGGGCAGCACTGGTGACCCAACCCCCAAACTACAACCAGGCAACTCTGTCCAAAGCCTGGCTGCCGTCTGGTTGTCACAGCCTTACACAGCCAGGTCAGGGATGCAACGCCCCGCATGACCACCAGAGGGCAGCATGGAAGCACGCTGCAGCCCCAGCTCCTGGGGAAGGCTAGTCCTGGGATAGAAGCCTCCCTGGCCCCACGACCACCACCCAGGCCCACCTGGCCCTGCACTCGCTCTCCACACACAGTCACAGCTCTTGTTTTATTGCCTTCGAGTGTCCGGAGCAACTGACTGCCCCAGGACCCAATAACTTAAGGTGCTGAGCACAGGTCGGGTGACAGGCTGCCGTGGAGGGGCTGGGCCCAGTGGTTAAAAAAAAAAAAAAAAATATGCACAGGCAATAAACAGAGGGCAGGAGGCCTGCAGCGGGGTGTGTGGGGATGTCGGGAGTGCTGGAAAGAGGCCCAGGAGACAGAGGGGGATGACTCGCCTCAGAGACAGACGGGGTGCGGGAAGGGGCAGTGGGCAGAGACGCACAGAAAGAGACCAGGAGAGAGCACAGAGGGCGGGCGCGGGGCCCTCGGACTCCTCGAGCACAGAGGCACAGGACAGAGAAGGCAGGGCAGGCTGGCCAGGACGCGGGGCCGTGGCTGGGGGGCAGGCTGGCCAGGACGCGGGGCCGTGGCTGGGGGGCGGGCCGTCGCAGAGGCCCTGAGCTACATGACACAGCATTTGGTCTTGTGTGCGTGGGGCTCTTTGAACCGCAGTCTCTGTTTAGGCCGGTATTTTTCCAGGTAGGTGAGCTGCTTGCTGTTGATGGCGCCACGGCGCTTCCTGGGGAGACGGGAGACGTGCAGATGGTCAGCCCGGCCCCGACGTGGCCACCCTGCCTGCACCCGGGGAGAGAGCTCAAGGCCCCAGCGCCATGGGGCTGGAACAGCGCCCTCCCGGTCCTGGCTGCTGCAGGGCCCAGCCCTTACCCTGGGCAGCTGGACCCCCTCAGGGCTGCACCAGCAGAGGCAGCGAGTGTGCTGGTAGATGCACCGGAGCCCGTGCGTGTGCCCGAGAGTGTGGGGCCTGAGCACGTGCACACCTTCCGTGCCTGTGGCCAGGCTCTCGTAAGGACACCTGTAGGCCCGTGGGCACCCACATGTGCACACGGCCAGCCCTGCACAGTCAGAGGCATTGGGCAGAGATGGCCACGCCCCGGCCGCCAGCCAAGAGCGTGCATGTGTGTCCAACAGACGTGTGCACATGTGCAGTGGGCCTCTTGAGGGCAGGGGAGCCCTCCCTGGGGACAGCTGGCTTGGGGTTCTGTGTCCTGGGGCTACAGGGGGGCGCCAGGAGCTGGGGTAGCTCAGAGACCCAGCACGTGCGCGCGTCCCTGTGGAGGCTCTGGGTTCTTGCTTTCACAGAGAGACAGGGCTGGGAGTCCTGGGCTCCAGCCTTCTCTGGACAGCGAGGGGTCACTGGGGGCTGTCCGGGGCAGGAGGGACATGCCTGGCACCCCGCCTCAGCTCCTGTTCCCCGACGGCAGCCAAGCATCATTACTGCCACCAGTCCCGGCCCCTGACCGTCCAGAGGCGGACCAGGGCTGGCCCCTCGTAGAGGAACAGCAAGAGAGAAAGCTACAGAGCTCTGCCAAGGGGTGGGTAAGGAGGGCCGGGGACAACGGGATCCTGGCACCAAGCTGACCGGCCCCTGCCGGTGACACTCACTGCCGGATGAACTGGATGGCGTCCTCGTACTTCATCCCGCTCTCAATCAGGGCCAGCGCCACGAGGACCGGAGCCCTGCAGACAGACGGCAGGGCTGGGGTCACCTGAGCCTCCGCAGCTGCCTGCTGACTCCCCCAACACACCCCCCAATTCCATAAGCTTCGACAGAGCCTGAGAGAGCAGCCCGATGGCCTCAAGTCTAAACCCTGGCTCCCTCCTGTCTCCACTGAGCAACCTGGGTCTCCTTGTGCGTAAAACGAGTGAAGTACTTTAGCTCAGGCCCGCCTGGAGTAAGAGCGTGGTACACCCTGGCTATCAGGCCAGTCGGCAGGGCCGCCTCCTGCGCATGGGGGATTCGACCTCCTGGGCCACTGCCACCCAACCCAGGCTGCTATTCTTCCTCAAGAAGGGGCCCACGAAGCCGGGCGTGGTGGCGCACGCTTGTAATCCCAGCATTTGAGAGGCTGAGACCGGAGGATCCGGGTTTGCGGCCAGCCTCAGCTACCTAGTGAGGCACTCGGCAACTTAGTGAGACTCGTTTCAAAATAAAGAATAAAAAATAGGGCTGGGGGTATAGCTCGGAGGTAGAATGCCCCTGAGTTCAATCCCTGGTACCGCAAAAAAAAAAAAAAAAAAGAAGGGGCCCACAGCCCCAGCGGAGAGCGAGTATCTTTGTGTCTGGGAAGGAACCCAAGAGGTGGCAGCTCCTGTCCTCACAAGGTACAGGGACAGTTTCGACCACAGCAAGAGGGAGTCAAGTCAGACCCTAGCATGGACTTCCTGCCTGCCAGGCTGTGAGAAGACTCGAGTAGGAACCCTCACACGTGGGGCATCGACCCTCTGGGAAGATCACGCGGACGTGGCCCACATCCAGAAACGAGAGAGTCACATACACACAGGATGCCGAGCTCCAGCTGAGCCCGCACTCACCGTCCCAGACCGGCCACGCAGTGCACAGCCACGCAGCTGCCCGGGTCGGCGCAGAACTTGGCCTTCAGCAGGCTCAGCCAGTCCTCCACCACCTTGCCAGGCGGGGGCGCCCCGTCATCGAACGGCCAGTCCTGCGGAGAGAAGCAGCGTGAAGACGGGGCCTGCCCGGAGGTGGGGGAGCCGGCCCTGGGGCTCAGGTCGCCCACCTGAAGATTCATAACAGGGGCTGGGGAGGGGGAGCAGGCCAAAGAGGCCAGGAGAGACTGGCTGGGGCGGAGCACCCCCAAGCGCACCTGGCACCTCACCACATCCTGCCCCTTAGCTGCCCGCTCCTCTAGGAGGCCTCCTGGGCCCCCCTCAACCTTTTCTGAGCAGAGACTTCAGCCCACGCTGTGGTCCTTGGGTCATAATCCCACCCACCCGTGTGCTGGTGACAACCTGACAGTCTCCGGGTCGGCACACCCAATGTGCCAGCCGGCGTGCCCAGCCCGGGTGCTCCGCCCAGCCCAGACTCCAGGAAAGGAGTTGTGGGTGGGCCCCATCTCAGGGAGCCGGACACTGGGCCTGTCTCTCTCTACAGGGGGATTCGGCTTTAGAAAGTTAGCTTGGCCTTCAGCGTCCCCCAGTGGTCTGGAGAGGTAGCACCAGTCCACTCAGGGAGGGCCGATGCCAGGGAGTCCAGGAGGGAGTGCGTAGGACCCGGTGAGGCAGGTGCCCCGGCCCAGGGGCTGCGCCAGGCTGAAGCCACATGGGCCCGCAGGACGGTCTCATCCCAGCTCAGCGGGCAGGGCAGACTCCGGAAGGCTGCCGGTCTGAGTGGCTGCCTTAGGTCTAACCTGGACTCCTGGTGTGGAGCAGCGGCCTGCGAGGTCCCACTGCTAGGAAAAGCAGCAGCAGGATGCAGTCCAGCCTCCCCCTGCCCCTCTACACTGCCCGGCCAAACACCTGTCAACACGGTGCTTGCAGAGAGAAACCACAGGCTGCTGGGGAGCCGGGGGAAACCCCACAGGCCCGGCTCAGGAGCGCCCACAGGCATGTCTGCAGGGCCTCCCATCCTCCACCTGAACTGGATCCCCCGAGGCCACAGACGCCAAGGAAACAGCCCAAGGGTCCCTCCTCTGGCCTCTGCACAGGGCCTCTGCGCAGGGCCTCCCCAGGCACCCACTGCTGCCCGGCGACAGGGCCCAGATGCCAGGCAGAGAGAGGCTGACACAAGGCCCCTGGGACGCTGGCGCGGGGAGCCGAGACTCACACCCCATCTGCCCCGCCAGGCCGGGCCCTACAGCGCGCGCATCTGCGGGCGGAGCATCGCCCAGACGGAGCGTCCCCCTGCTGGACCCTACGTGGCCTCAGATAACCACCGCTCCCAGACCTCAGTTTCCCCCAGTGGAACTGCCCAGGGGCTGAACCAAGGTGGTGGCTGGCAACAGTGCCAGCCTGGCACGTGGGAGGCCATGCAACTGCAGCCACGGGGTCCAGCACCCCGCGCCCCCTCCCGGGGCCCACCCATGCCTGCACCAGGGAGGGCCGCCGACCCCCGCCAACCCCACTGGGCGGCCGCCCTCACCACCACGGTGATGCCATCTTTCTCCAGTGCGGCCTTGTCGTACGTCACCTCACACACGCGCACCACGGTGGTGGCTCTGTACTTCTTCAGGTCCTGGCAGGAGGGGAGGAGAAGGGGCTGGGCGGGGGCTGCAGGGTGTCCCCAGGGTGCAGCCCTGTCCCCGAGCCTGCAGGGAGGGCCGTGTCCCCGGCCCCCAGGGTGGAGCCCTGTCCTCTCAGCCGCCCTTCAACGAGACAGGACTGTGCCGTTTACAGCGAAGAACCGTGGGGGACTCTGAGGACCATGACGGGCAGCGGCCTCTCCTGGTGCTTCCAGCCACCCGTCCCTGGTCCGAGGGGAAGGCAGGTATCCCTCCCAGGTCCCTGTGTCCTCGCCTCAGAAGCTGGGACACAGCCCTGCACTCTGCCTCCCACCATGGTGCCCAGGACTCCTGTTACACCAGCAAGGCCTCCGGGTCCCCACCACACGTGAGCCCGGCCCGGGCTGCATGGCCAGGTTCAAGGCCGCAGCTCTGAGAGGTACGGGGCCCCCGAGCTCTCGGGCGGCGGTGGCCAGGAGGAAGCCGGGCCCTGCAGGCCAGCAGGGAAGTCCTACACCGCCAGCAAAAAGGTCACCCCAGCTGGCAGCCAGACAGGGGTGTTTACACCCAGGGGCACAAACAGATATTTTGGGAGTGATGAGGAATCGCTGGGCCTTGCTGGTCACGTGTCAATCTTGAGAATACAGGGGGCAGGAAGGGTGCCAGCCTCGAGGCCAAGCGGCGTTTTAAAGTCCCTCGGTGCCTTCAATGGAGGAAGCCACCGCCTAGCTCAGGACTGAGCCTGACCCTTGTCACACTCTGACCCCTGACCCATGTCACACTCTGACCCCTGACCCTTGTCACACTCTGACCCCTGACCCTTGTCACACTCTGACCCCTGACCCTTGTCACACTCTGACCCCTGACCCTTGTCACACTCTGACCCCTGACCCTTGTCACACTCTGACCCCTGACCCTTGTCACACTCTGACCCCTGACCCTTGTCACACTCTGACCCCTGACCCATGTCACACTCTGACCCCTGACCCTTGTCACACTCTGACCCCTGACCCTGGACACACTCTGACCCCTGACCCTGGACACACACTGTGCCCTCATCCTTATCCAACACAAGGGACAGTCCTTGGCCCTGGTCACACACCAAGCTCTGACCCTGGACACACAGAGTCCTTACTCTGGTGACATACTGAGCCCTCATCCTGGTCACATGCTGAGCCTGCATCCCGCTCTCACCAGTCCTCCCCAGAGCTTGCTGTTATCTCAGGGTCTCCACTGTGAGGGGGGCGCCCTCCTCCACAGCACCCCCGACCCCGAACCCTCCAGGACCAAGCGACAAGGGAACCTGAGAACCACCCAGGCTCCCGAGCGCAGGCTAGCCATGGCCGCCTCTGGCTCTCGCTGCCCCTCACGACACGACCCTGGTCGGGTAAGACCAGCCTGAGGGCAGGTCTTGTGTCACTGCGGGAAGGACTAAGAGACGGGCACGGAGGCAGGCTCTGCAGACGGCCCTGACTCTGCGCGCGCGGCGGGGCCGATCCCGCCTGCGTCCTGCCAAGCCCAGGCTCCTGCAGGAAGCCACGCCTCAACTCCAGGCTCTGCTCCCGGCACAGCTGTGCACACGCTGGGCGAGGGCGGCGGGGCCCTCGGCCTGCCCCTCTCCGGCCCAGGTGACTCCCTCGCTCAGAGCCCTCTCCACTCCACCTGTTGGATTCACACGAAGGCCCACCCTGCAGCCCCCCGGGAGCCCAGCTGGCCCCAATGCTCCTCACACCTGAGACCCCAGAACATCCACGTGCCCCAGAGTCCCCTACCAGGGTGCCAGGACCTGGGGTTGGCAGCTCTGAGCCCCATCCCACCAGCTCTGCCAGCGACGCCCCTCAGCCAGGCTTCCAGACCCCCCACCCGCGGCCCCGCTCACCTCGATGAAGGTGCTGAGCGTGGCGTTGGTGGGGTTGTGGGTTATGAGGAAGCGCATGTTCCTGTAGCTGACCTCCACGGGGGCCGGACGGTTCATGCGGGCCATGCCGCCTCCCACTGGGGTGGAGGGCGACACGGACCAGAGAAGCCCCCCCAGCCCCAGAAATGAAGTCCAACGAGATCCCTGAACTTGTCCGAGAGAGAGAAGAGTTTTTAAAATCCCACCCCTCACACCCCCGCACAAATATTGTGCAAATACTTGGGAGAGGAAGCGGCCCCGTAGTTGGATAGTTAAAAAAAGAAAGCCCGACCCTAAAAAAAAAAAAAAAAGAATGAAAGAAACAGCCCCCCAAAATCAAATGAGCAATTCAAAACTCCTCTCTCAGAGCCGGGTAATTATGATAAAAATAACAACAACCAAAAAAAAAAAAAACCTCAGCAAAGAAAACTTAAAAAGCCCAGAGTGACTCTGGCCATTGGCCGTGTCCAGCGTGGTGCGGTCGCTGGGAAGACCCTCTCGGCATCAGAGGGTGGGAAAGAGCCCCCTCTGCTCAGAGGTGGCCCCGACCCCGAGGACCAAAGGGCAAGTGAACTTGAACTGCACCAACTCCGGCGACCCCGGGGCAGGGGCTCGGGCAGCGGCCTTCGACGTGCAGGCCTCCGTCACGTTACCCCATCGGGGTATGGCGAGTCCTGGGGGCAGGCGGCGGGCTCAGGCGGCAACGTGGGCCCCAGGCCTGGCAGCGGGGGCCATCGGCGGGCAGAGGCAATGGTGAGGGCCGGAGCGCGGACTCCTCAGCGAAGGCAGGCTGGGCGAGGATGCTGGGCAGGGCAGTACTCAGAGCTGGCCCCCGACGGCCTCCCCATCGACTGCAGGCTGGTCGTCAGCAGGCAACGTCTGGGGGGGGGGGAGGGAGAAGGGTGTGAGTGAGTGGCCTCCCTGGCCTCAGTTTCCCTAGGTGAGAACAAGAGCGCTTTCCAGGGCTGACCCGGGACTCCAGGATGCCAGGACAGGGAGAAGAGGATCACAGGTGGTCACCGGTGTCAGGACCCCCGAGGAGCATGCTGCACCCCCAACCAGCAGATCACAGGCCCGCCCATGGGACAGAGGCCCCGCCCATCAGCCCCGGTCAGCGGGCCCCTGCCCCCACCCCAAGACAGCCGCCAGTCTTCTCTGCCACTGCAGGATGTCAGAACGGGCCTCAGAGGAAGGTGCTGGGGGCCTGGTGGGTACCGCCGGGGTACAGCGAGATGAGGGGTGCGGCCCCACTCACAGCCACGAGCTGCCGAGGTAGCCTCTGGGGCTTTCTTCAGTCCCTGCCCCTCTGGGTGCCACCTGGGCCACCGCTCCCTCCCTCCCTCCCGAGGCTCCAGGCTGGCGGGTCTGGGAGGTAAACAAGTCTGCCCTGCCCTCCAGGAGATCACACAGGCCAAAGAGCTAGCGGCCAGACACATGCCAGGAGCCAGGTCACACTGCAACGGGCCCGGGGACACAGCCAGGCACACGCACCTCCACGCCCGCCTCTCTCCCTCTCCAGTCTGACACTTCAAAGGGCCCAGGCCCCCTCCCAGCCCACATCACATCACAGGCCGCTCCCCACAAAGAGGGGCCACGGGAGATGCCCCCCTGGTCCCTCTGGCCATGACCTAGTAGTCAGCAGACCCCTCCAGCCACTGGCTCAAGCCCCCCCCCCGCCCCAGTCACACCCATCTGCCCACAGTCTCTGGCTCTCTTTGCCCAAGGAAAGGGCTCCGGTACACCCCGCCGCCTCTTACCTTTGCCCCGGCACCCCTTGTCGTGCTGCCTGCCAGGCAAGCTGGGCCCCTGGCGCCTCAGCCAGCCTGGAACCCTGGACTCGGAAGCAAGGGCCCCAGCGGCCAGGGTCCTCACCCCTGTGTCCTACACCCAGGGGGCCGTCCAGAACTCCCAGACTCGGGGCAAGAGCCACACTCACGCCCTGCCCCTCGCCATGGTCCCGGGAGGATGGATACTGAGGGGTGGCGACCCCAGAAGGGGAAAAGGGGGCAGAGAGGAGGAAGGACTCCTGTCCCTGGCTCAGCCCGCCAGGTCCCCAACCTGTGCCGTTCAGATCAAGCATCCGAGCTGAGCGCAGGTGAGGGAAGCCGAGGCTCCAGAGCTAAGAACGCGCAAACACCTGGGGGCCTCCGGGGACGCATGCGCACGTGTGTGTGTGTGTGTGTGTGTGTGTGTGTGTGTGTGTGTACCCGAATGCACCGGAGCCACGCTTCTGTTTACAAAGAGATGAAGAGAGATGAAGGCCCAGGGAAGCCACAGGACTCCAGGTCTCTCCAGAGACCCTTACCTGCCCCCTCACCCAGAGCACCCCTGGGAGACCCCGAGGGAAACAGTGCATGACTGGCTTCGCTGCTCAGTATGGCTGGACAGGTCCCTAAGGCCCAGGGTCGCTGGGCAGAGGGCCCTGAGTCGCCCCACACCACCACACGACTCCGAGGTCCAATGTTGTCAGTCTGCAAGGATCAGGGGTTAGAATGGGCTGGGCCAGGGTCAGAGTCCAGATTAGAATGGGGTGCGTTGGGGGGGGGGGGTCTGGACCTAGGCTGGACCAGGCTTAGCTGGTCACCTGTCTCTGCTGTCTGGGGCCCCCACGCCCTGGTGAGGTCAAAACTGTAACAGGCCACCCCTTGCCCTGCTTGTGGCTGCTCCCTAGGGGATGGTGCCCTCAGTGGCCGGCACAGCCCAGAGAACAGGGGCCAAAAGGACTAAGGGTGCTGCCCATCGGAGCCCTGCACTGACCCAACCCAACTCCTCGGGTCCCAGGTGGGTAACCGTCACCCACCTGGCATCCACTAATCACAGCAGCTCCAGATGTGGACAGAGGCAGGACCTCCGGGGCGGGCAGTGAGCGTGCCCCGTGGCCAAAGCTCAGGCCACTCACTAAGAAACAGGCACAGGCCACCCCCGCCCCAACACCACGCAGGCCACAGGGGCCCTGCTGGGCACCACATCCCTCCTGCCCTCCGCCCTCCCCTTCCTGAGCTCCTGGGTTCTCCCGACTGCCAGCACGAGAGCCCTCTGCTACTTCCACACTGCCGTCTTTGCAAGATCCTGTAGGAGAGACCCATCTTTGTTTGCCAGAGGAGGAAACAGGCCCGGAAGAGGCAGAAGGACGTTGAGCCCCCGCCAGACCAGGCGTCCAAGTAAGTGGGTTTTCTCAACCTCCAATCTAGGAGGCAGCAAGACGGAGGCTCAGAGAAGCAACTGCCCTCCTGGGGCTGGCCCGCGGGGTGCTAAGGAGTCTGAATCCATCTGGCTTCCAGGGGCCCCTGCACTGAGGCTGGGGGCGGAGACCTGAGTGGGCGGGGCGCCGCGTGGTGGGGAGGGTCCCGGGAGTGGTGAGGGGCGCATGCCCACCCGGCCTGCCCAGGGCGCCTCCTCCCAGGCGGGGCCGGGGTCCCGGAGGGGCGCGGGGGTCCCGCCTCGCTCACCGGCGCCCACAAGCGTGCCGCCGCTTCCCTGCGCCGGGCGGGCCGCGGTGCTGCACCCCAGACCCGGGGCTGAGCGAGCGGGGCGCGCCCTCCCGCAGCGCGGCTCGGTGCAGGCCGGCGCCCCGGCTATTTATAGCGCCCGGCGTCACGTGGGGGGCGGTGACCGCGGGCGGCCTGCTCCCCGCGCCTCCGCACCTGCCGCCCGGCGCCCCTTCCAGGTTCCAGGACCCTCCGGGGACTCCCACCGCGTGGAGGAGGAGCTGGAGCAGGACCTGAGGGACCCCTGCTGGGCTCTTCGGCCTCACATTCCCAGGACTCTTTACTAAGCACCTACTGTATGCCTCATAATGCTATCCCCCGCTTAATCCTCAGGACTCCCCCTCGGACACACACACACACACACACACACACACACACACACACACACACACACCTCCTGATCACGCCAGGAAGGTGAGATTCTGCCGAGGAATTGCCTCCACGCCCGCCCCTCTGCAAGGCTCCCTGCAGATGCCCCCCTTCCAGGAAGCCCTCCAAGTACTCCCAAACCAAATCCCCCTGGGTTCCCCGCCTGCCCCGGGTCCAGGAACTCACGGGCTACCCAGACTGGGGGCCCCAAGAATTGGAGCCTGCCCTGGCGCACATACGGCCCCCACACGGGGTCCCCAGGGGCCTTGCCTTGCTGGGAAACGGGCTCTGAGCCTGGCTCCCAGCCAGCCAGCCTGGCCTCCAAAATCAGCGGTCGGCCTAGGGGAGGGGCCCTGGACTCAGTTCCTCCAGGCTCTCCCACGCACCCCCAGAGCAGGTAGGGGTCCCCACCAGCAGGCCCCACAGAGTCATGCCTGTGCATGAAGGGACATGGCAGTGCAGGAACCTCTCACATCCCCACCAAGTCAGGGAGCCCCCCAGCTCAAGCATCCCCGAGGTGCGAGCACCCAGCAAGGGTTCCCGCCCTCCTGGAGTCACCCAGCACTGTAGGTAGGACTCGGGATCTGACTCCCACTCCAGTGTTCTCAGCGGTAGCTCCCTGAATCTCAAGGGGCCAGCACGAGCACGGCAGCCCCACCAGTCTCCCCCTTGGCCTCTTTCTTTTGGGGGGAGGGGGGGGAAGGGAGTACTAGAAATTGAACCCGCAGCTACACCAACAACCCTATTTTATATTTTGAAACAGGGTCTCTCTAAGTTGCAGAGGGCCTCGCATTGCCGAGGCTGGCCACGAACCTCCGACACTCCTGTCTCAGCCTTCCAAGTACTGGGATTACGAGCGTGTGCCACTGTGCCCGGCTCCCCTTGGCCGATTCTCTGGGACACTGTGGTACTGTGGTAGACGCTACAGAACACCAGCAAAGCACCAGCATCACCACGCAGCTCAGAGAAGCTGAGGGGCGCGCCCGAGTCACCCATGCAGAAAGGTTCCCCAGAGACCCTCCAGGGGAGAATCTGGGGTGGCGCCTCTGCCACCCGGCTTCGGTCTCCTCGCCTGGAACTGGGACTCTTAGTGAAAGGTCCCGGGGAGCCAGGCATTCGGCAAACGGGACAGAGCCCGCTGTGCTGGGGGTCTGCAAAACAGGCCAGGCAGGCCTGCCCCATCCCTGCGCGCCACCCCCTTGCTGGGGGGCCTCTGGCCAGGCCTGGGGGGCACCTGCTGCAGCTGGCCCAGCCCCAAGCCTTTCGGAGAAGTCTATTTATAACCCGGTAGGAACCGTTCCTGGAACCCTCCCAGAGGGAGCCCAAGCCCGCCCACTGCCAGGGGGCCAGGAGGGGAGCCCCGGGCAGGCCAGCCCACACCTCCCCCAGGAAGCCGCCCAGAGCCCTCACCAGCGCCATCCCCTCTCCCCTAGGCATGCACCCTTCAGAGAAGGGACCAGGATGTCCTTGGCTCCGCCCACCACCGGTCCACACAGGCTGGCACCAAGAGGACTCCCACTTGTTTGTGGAGGGAACAAGTAACCCAGCGTTCTGGGCAGAGGTCCAGATCTGAGAAACATCCAGAACCCATCCCAGGGCCTCAGCTCTTGAGGACTGGAGGAAGCTCCATGGTCATCCGCGCCACCCAAGCCCCCCTGTTTGCATACCTCTGCCGATGAGGCGCTCACTACCCCCTGGCAGCCCTCGTGCCTTCTGCCTTCGGGCAGCTCCCCAAGTCCTCAGTCCTCTTAATGCCTCCTGGGCCTCCGGGGCTTGGATGGCGGCCAGCAGGAGGGCCTCCAGCAGAAGGCCTGGGCGTCAGGTGAGCGGGGGTCAGGCGGCCACAGAAGCTTTCTCAGCCACCCGGAGTGGCACCATCAGGACTTGACCCGCTGCCCCGTGCCTCCCTGCACAACCAGGGGTCAGCACTAGCCCTGCCTGGCCCGGGAAGACGCTGCCAGGGAGAGAAGAAGCCACCTTTCCCAAGGTGGTAACAGCTCCCAGCTGGTCACGGGCGCAGGAGCCATGATCAGGAGCAAACCTGGGTTTTCACCGGGGTGACGGCAGGTACCCCTTTCCCCTGCAGGGCTGGTACTGACTTATCCACCAGGAGGCCGTTCCCCAAGACCTCCCTCACGGGGCACCAGCCACCACACTACCTGGGCAGGCCGGGGGCTGCCATGTCACTCCTGTGGGGGGCACAGGGGACACCTGATTAGTCATGGGCATGGCCGCAGGGCTCCACACCGTGCTGGGAGCAGAGCATCAGGGGGGCAGCCGGGAAGCCAGGGGCATGGCTGTCCCGCCCAGCGGCCCCTCAGCTACTGCCAGGCTCACGCGAGTCTCCCGGGCCTCTCGGCGACGGCAGGTAAAGCTGCCCTCAGTAGGGCCTGTGACCAGGACGTCCCGTCCCCACCGCCCACACACCGGCCTCACCCTCCCCGGGGTTGCACTGGCCCCATGGCCTGCCCAACTCCCACCCCAGACCTCAGGACCCTGCCTCCCTGCGACCCAGGTCATCAAGTCCTCCTTCCCGGCACCTCGGCACCCCCTGCCCCTCCGGAGCCTGACCTGAGAGCCCCCTGCTGGCCCTGGCCGGCCGCTCAGCCTCACGGGCCTCCCTGTGCTGCAGGGCCTCTCTTGTCCCGCCCTCCCGGCAGGGGTGGACAGTGCACCCTTGTGTCAGTGACCGGCTCAGTTTGGGTTTGAGGGGAGTGCCTCCCGCTTCCAAACCACGCCAGGCCCAGGCCCAGGCTGGTGTCAGCTGCAGACCCGCGGCTGCAAACACACCTTCCGTGGCTCCCTAGCCCTGCCCCTCCGTGGGAAGGGACGGTGGGAAGGGCTGCAGGACACACCTCCTGCAACAAGCACCCTGCTCCCTCTGCCCAGCACTCCTCCGACACACTTAAAACCAGAGCACATTCCTCTTCCTCCAGGAAGCCCGCCAGGGTCTGCATCTCCCCCACTGAAGTCCCCACTCGTGTGTTTGCCTATTGGGCGGCACCTTCGGGCTCCAGGCCCATAGAGGTGATTGGAAGTCACACACTAACCAGGCAGGAGGAAGTAATCACGGAGGCCTCTCTGGGGAGGTGGCCTTCAGACAGACACTGGGGCGTGGGCCCCCACTGTAGAAACTCAGAATGTGAGAAGCAGCACCCACCAGTGCTCACCTTGCTGCAGCTCTGAGTCCTGTCACAAGGTCCCCACTGGAGACTGAAGACCAAGACCAAGGAGCCCCACTTCACACAACGCCAGCCAGCCACGTGGGTTTCTGAAGCACACGAGGATGCAGAGAGCAAGGGCAGATGGCCGGCGCCTGGCAGCCTCTCCGAGCCCATGCTCTGTGCTCAGCTATGACCCACCTACAAAGCCACAGATATACAGGGCCTCCCTCAGAGCATTAAGCCAAGGTAACGACAAATGGCACGTTCGGCCGCACCTATTAGCAGCGGGGCGGCTGCCCGGCGCCGAGCACCTCCTTATCAGCAGAGCCGAGAGCCTGGCAGGGTCCATTCCCGAGCGGGCAGGGCCCCGGCTCTGACCCTCCACGGTGAGTCTGCACAGAGGGGCGGCCAGCCTCACTTGCTCCTGATCAGAGACCGCGTGGGCCGCCCCCGCTCCACCGTGGCAGTCGCAGCCGGCCTCCTGTTTAATGGCCGTGCCAACCCCGGGCCCAGGCTGGCTCTGACTCACAGGACCTCCAGGGGACCGGGCAGCCTGGACAGCCTCTGTATTGGAGTGACCGTCCCCAGCTCCTCCTGCAGAGGAAGGCTTGGGACGGGGTAGACCAGGCGGTCACTGGTAGTGACCACGTGTCACCAAACAGACCGGGGCAGAAGGGACGGGGAACTGTCAATGTCAGAAAGCTGGCCGCCCCAACTCACGCACGCACACACACACACACGCATGCACACCACATACACACAAATATGTGTGCACACATGCACACCACACACACATGCACACACACAGGCACACACACCACACCCATGCACACCACACACACATGCACACACACAGGCACACACACCACACCCATGCACACACACCACACAGGCACACACATTACACACACACACAGGCACACACGCCACACAGGCACACACATTACACACACACACACACCACACCCATGCACACACACATGCTTGAGCACCCGAGCCAGACCCCTGTCTCTGCACTGGCTGTGATCTTGTCCACCTCGGGCAGTACAGCCAAGAGGAGACCCGTCCTGCTGACAGGAGACCTGGGGCGCCCCCTCCCGGCGGGGCAAAGCAGCATGGGGAGGGGCTCACAGGGCCACCAGGCCGGCGCCCTCCCCTTCCCCTAGCAATCCTGAGGCGCAGGCAGCTTGGGGGGGCCCTCCCGCCGATGGTGCCACTCACCATTGCCCATGCTCCGTGCTCCGGCCCCGGGCGTCTGCGGGCTCTTTATCCCACCGTCTCCGCCTGCGTCAAAGGCAGGGCAGGAGGAAGCAGAGCCGTCCCCAGGATCCCGGGCAGGCAGCCCAAGCGGGTGGGACTCGGGGTCGCAAGGCCGTGCAGCACCCTGGCCAGGCGACAGAGCCCCTCCCGCGTGGGGCGGAGCGCAGGGACAGGACGGTCCCAGAGGCTGGGACAGCGCAGGAGAGCTCACTGGAGCAGGTCAAGGGTGCGCTCCCTGGGGCCGGGCTGGGGGTGAGTAGCCCAGAAAGGGCTGGGGTTCAGTCGGCTCTACCTCGAGTCCACTGCACCCCGCACTCCCACCCCTACTCCCCCCCCAGAACAGCCTCAGCCGCGCTGCCTGCCCAGCCAGGATGGGGATCGCAGGGATCGCCCCTGCAGGCAGCAGCCTGGGTTTGGCCCTGAGCCAGCCCACTCAGTGCATCCCGAGGGCCCAGCGAGCTACACTTCCGCAGAACAGGCAGAGCGCTCCTCATCCCGCCCCGGGCCCCATCCCTGCTCACCTCCCCCCAGCACCAGCCCAGTTCCTTCCTCGGGAAGTGGAAACCCCACCAGTGGGGGAGGGGCTGTCCCTGCCTCCCCCTCCCATCGGCAGCTGTGACATGCCCGGGAGTCTGTGTTGGGCTTCCCAGACAGGCCCCAGTACACCTCCTGGGGATGGAGCGCCCTCGGGGAGGTCCTCGCTGAGCCTGCTCCCCAGGACAGCAACAGGGCTACCCCTGGTGTGGGAGGGACCTCGCACCCAGACCCCATAACCTCACCACCCCTGCCGCGCACCCCCTTGCACTCCCTAGAGAACACCGGCCAGCCAGCTGCCCGCAGTGAACCCCCCCAGACGGAGACCCTCCCCAAGGCCCAGAGGTCAGGCTCCCAGCTTTGGCCAGTGCCCAGAGCGCTCCTGTGCACCCGGCCCGACTCACTGGGGCCTCAGGGCCCCTGCTGGCCTTCTCCCTGTCTTCATGACCCCCCCTTGCCCCAGCAGCCCCTCTGTGGGACAGCGCCAGGGGCCAGGTCGACCTGGATCACCAGGCTGGACCCCCAGACACAGGCCACACCCAGCCCCTTCTGCATGTCCCCTGCAGAAGCTACAAACCTCTGAGGATGGTTGCACAAAAGTGGCCGGTAGGGCAAGTAGACAGACCTGGGTCAGCCCCACGCGGCTGGACTGTCCTGGCTCAGACAGGACTCCCAGTCTAGTGCTCATTCCGCACCTCCCAGCGTGACTGAGAACCCAGAGGGGACACTGAGCCCAGTGGGGCGCTCAGACGTGCATGCACACGGACATGAGCGTGCAGAGACAGGCAGATGCAGGCCACGGAGAGGGACACCAGACAGATGCGGGTCAGGGAGGGGGCCCGGCGCCCGCAGCACCAGAGCCGCAGAGGCTCACGGAGCCCTCCTCCTTCACGCCTGCCTCCGCACGGCCAGGGGTCAGGCCAGGATGCAGTGGTACCTGAAGGGATGGTGCCCTTGGTAGAAGCCCCCCATGCAGGCCTGGACCGGTTCCCCCACGTCCCCCCACACCTGCACCCTTAAGCACTTGCAGGTTCCCAGCCCACCCCGGCGAGGGTCCCCGTCTGCGTCCGCACACCTGGCGGGCTGGCCCCAGGCAGTTGGGATCAAGCCGGCCGGCCCTGTCCCCCGCCTTCGGCCTCCCTGTCTGTAGGGCCCCAAGTCCTGACCATGAGACGCCGGCAGGGAGGTCCAGCTAGGAATCGGGAATTCTGTAGCACGGGATTCTGCAGTCAGGTCAGGAATTCTGCAACTCCGGGGTCCTGGGGGGGGGGGGTGGGACACTGGGCTTTGAAAGCCAGCCCTGGCCTCAGCGTTAGACCTGCGTGTCCAGGGTTCCGCTTTCCTCCTGGGACCCATTCAGCCTGGTGCCGACGCCTGGCGCTGTGCCACCCAACCTCTGAGGTCCCTAGAGACCGGTGACCAAAAGTAGACACGGTGTCCCAGAGGCATGGAGTTTCACGGACCCACTTGGAGCTAATGGCCCCTGAGGGGCCCTTGCTCCCCCCTACACATACACCCCACTCACAGCCCTGCCAGGAACACAGAGGCCCGGAGGAGGCCCTGGTGCTAGCTGGGACCACCCTGCCCCTGGGAGGAGGGCTCTGCCCTGGAGGGGAAGCCAGGCCCCACCCCTGCCAGTCACCGGTGCACTGGGAGGTAGAGAGATAAGCAGGGCCCTGTTGGCTGGCTGTGCAGCAAGCATGGCCCCTGGGGCGGCCAGATCTTGGGGCATCAAGGTGTGAAGCCCTGGGCGGGGTAGCAAATACCTTTGCACTGTCACAGAGGAAGAGAGGAGGGGTCTGTGGCCCAGCTGGAACCTGGGTGTGATCCAGGATCAGCCACTGCCCAGCTAACAGCCCCCATCCAGACCCGAGCAGTGAGGGACCCCTCTGCGTGAGCCACGGTGCTGAGTCTGTCCTCAGAGCAGCCCTGGAAAGTACCCATCACCCCATTTAATGGGTGAGGAAACTGAGGCACAGGCTGTGCCGTCAGTGGCAGCTCTGAGGGGCTGAGACAGGTCCAGAACCAGCCCAGAGTGGACATTTCCTTAAAATAGCTGAGCCCTCCAAACCTCCAATCCATGTCGGGGCTCCAGGGGACCCTGTCACCCAGCACCTACTCAGTCCTGGGATCCCCTCCCCAGACCCACCCGGAGCCCAGGCCTTGGGTTAGGCGGGCAGGAAGCGGGTTCAAGATCATGGAGTAGGCCAGGGCCGCAGGCCAGGGCCCTGTGGACACACGTCAGAGGAGCCTGCCAGAGCCACGGGAAAGACCTCTGACCTGGCTTCGGAGACCACGTCCAAAATAGCCGGAGGCTCGGTGAGAGGACTCGGCCCCGGGCACGTAGGACTCTCCGCCCGGCGCTGCCAAGCCACCCGCGAAGGTCACGGCTATTTCTGGGCTGGGCTGGCCTGGTGGTGAGATGCAGCCGGCACCCCCAAAGAGCTAGGGCCCGGTGAGGCAGGCAGGCCCCAGGATGCACGGAGGAGGGTGCCTGAGAGGTGCCGAGGTCCTACTAGGGACCCCAGCCGGGGCTTCCCCCCAGTCCCCTCTCCACAGGACACTTGGAGTCGTGGCATTTCTGGCTGTCATGCAAGCTGAGCCCTGTACCGGACACTCGGGTGGCCCAGACACAGACCCGGTCCCTGAGACGGTACAGCGGCTCAGCCCGCTGTTTCCAGGGGCTCTGAACCTGAGTGCACAGCAGGGGCGGGAGGGTGCATACACCACACCAGTCGCCCCACGCACCCACACCGACCAGGCCTTCACCCCAGAGATGGGACCACGTGCAGCCTCCGCTTACCTGCTGGGTCACGGCCCTCCCCTTAGTCCTGCTCACACCAGTGACCATCTGACACACGGGGAAACTGAGGCACAGAGCACCGTGAAGTTCATCCCTGACCCCAACCTGGCTTCCCCACAGGTCCCAGGGGACAGGGCAGCCAAGTGACGTGGGCGGAGCCCTGGGCCTCTCTCTGCAAGCCCACCCTTGGTAGAGCTGCCTTGGGGGTTCCCCTGAGACCGGAGGTCTTGCCTGGGTCCCTCGAACCCCCACACTATGCCAGGCACCCATGGGGGCCCGGAGAGCATGCCGAGGTCCCCAGGAGACCCAGTGCTGCAGGAGCCTCCGCTGGCTCCTGGGAGACTCGGGGTGAGCTGCTCCAGGGGGCTCCTTACCCGGTCCAGCCAGGACCAGGGGTATTTCCAAAATGTTCCGCACACCAGACACAAGTGATGAGGAACCCCGGAGCCCAGCTGGGGCCCCCAGACCCAACACCCTGCCCCAGCCCCGGCCCTCTGCCTCCCTGCTGCTCCCTCGCCAGCCCAGCAGGACGGGGGCCAGTCGGCAAGTCCTAGGAGGTGTGCGTAGGGCTGCCGGCATCCCCACCTGCCAGGAGACAGGGGAGCCATTTTCAGCATCGAGCAGGGCTCCATGGGGAGGCAGCAGAAGCCAAGGGGAGCTTTAGAAAGAGCCTAGTTTGGAGCACCGGGCCGCAGTACTCCCTCCCAGGCCCGCGGAGCCCCACTGTGGGTGCGGTGGGGGCTCCGGCCCTCCACCCTGCCCCAGCGCAGGGTGCAAGGGGTCTCACAGGAGCTGTCTCTTCCTTCCTGCCCGCTGCCACACCCGAAGACGCTCCCGGCCAGGAACTCTGCCCTACTTGGCAGCGCTTGGACAGCCAGGCCACGCACGCAGCTCCCAAGCCTCCTGCAGCAGGGCCAGGCGAGGACCCAAGAAGGGACCCGGAGGCCCCTGCTGTGCTCTCACAGCTGGGCCCCAGGAACCAGGCAGACGGACAAAGGAAAACAGTGGCCCCCGCGGGGGGCACCCAAGGCGGGGACTTACAGGCAAGGGGCGCTTTGTCCCCAAGCTCCTTCCCCCTCTCAGGGCTCCAGGGGACTGCAGCACGCAGAGGACAGGAGTGACTTCTCATCCGGTTTCCAGCACCTCTGAGCTCCGGCCAGAACCAAGCACTGTGCAAGTGTGGGTGTCCATGTCCCCCAGCCGCCGCCAAAGCCCTGGGGCAGCCCAGGGCTCCCGATCCGATTTCACAGCCGTCCAGCGTCTGCCCGGCCCGGCCCTGTGCCCAGCTGTTTTTTTTTTTGTTTTGTTTTGTTTTGTTTTGTTTTTGCGGTACTGGGGATTGAACTCAGGGGCATTCTACCTCCAAGCTATACCCCCAGCCCTGTTTTTTATTCTTTATTTTGAAACCAGGTCTCACTAAGTTGCGGAGTGCCTCACTAGGTAGCTGAGGCTGGCCTCAAACCCGGATCCTCCGGTCTCAGCCTCCCGAATGCTGGGATTACAAGCGTGCGCCACCACGCCCGGCTCCCAGCTGTTTTAATGTTTCTTTTTTTGCGGTACTGGGGATTGAATTCAGGGGCATTTTACCTCTGAGCTATACCCCCAGCCCTATTTTTTATTCTTTATTTTGAAACCGAGTCTTACTAAGTTGCGGAGTGCCTCACTAGGTAGCTGAGGCTGGCCGAGAACCCGGATCCTCCGGTCTCAGCCTCCCAAATGCTGGGATTACAAGCGTGCGCCACCATGCCCGGCTCTGTTTTAATGTTTCTTCACTGAGATCAAATTCAAATAACATGAGGCTGAGACCGGAGGATCCGGGTTTGCGGCCAGCCTCAGCTACCTAGTGAGGCACTTCGCAACTTAGTGAGACTCGGTTTCAAAATAAAGAATAAAAAATAGGGCTGGGGGTATAGCTCGGAGGTAGAATGCCCCTGAGTTCAATCCCCGGTACCGCAAAAAAAAAAAAAAAAAAATTCAAATAACATGAAATTCACCACCCCAACCTTTCTAAAGTGTGCAGTTAATTCTGTGTTCTTAGCACAATTCATTCTGTGTTCTTAGGGGATTCGTGGCGTCATAATAGTCATCAGTACTATGTAACTCCAAAACATCTTCAAAGAGACCCAGTGCCCGTGACAGTCACCCCACCCCACCCCACCCCCGGTGACCGCTGATCTTTCAGTATCTGTGGATTTGCCCATCCTGAACATTTTCATACAAGCGGACTCATGTGCAGGGACTTCTGTGACCAGCTCTGCCACACAGAATGAGGTTTCCAAGGTTCAACCTTGTCACATGTAACAAGTCACTGCTTCCTTCCTTTTACTGGCTGAGTACTACGCCATGATTTGGGTCCTGTCCAGGTCTGTTTTAATTTTCCCCCCGGGGACTGAGCCTGGGGACCGTGCTGGACATTGCAGAGCATGTCCTAACGTCACCATCTGTTCTTCTGGGACCCCGGGATATGGGATTACTGGGGTACACGGAGAAAGACCAGGATTTGGGGGCCTGGGGAGTCGAGGCAGGAGCGTGGGCCATGCCAACGCGGGAAGGTGGCAGAATCTGGTCCCTACCTGTAGGCACCTGGTCAGCCCCTTCCCGGGCCTGGCAGGGCTGTGCCCAGCTTTGAGGGAGGTGGGCTGCTGGTCCTGGGAGAGGTGCCAGGCACGTGAAGGAGAGCCAGGTGGAGTCCCAGGCAGTGGAGTGGGTCCCGGGCAGAAAGGGCCCGGCCCAGGCCCCTGGAAGAGCCCAGAAGGTGAAGGAGGCAACACGTCAGAGATGGGCCTCCCCCTCCCAAGCACCCTAAGAGGTAGGAAACCACGCACCGGAGCCAGAGCAGAGACATATTTAGTGGTGCAGATGGAGCCAGGGGGAAGGGACCAGCAGGAGGAACGCTGGTCCCCAGGCCCGGGACCTCAGAGCCTGAGCTGGCCGCTGTCCCCCTGGGCACAAACTGCCCTTCGAGGGCCCGGCCCACCTGGACACGCTCTGTCCCCTCTTGTCTCGACAGAGCTGAGAGAGAAGCAGGAAGGGGCTGGACATCCAGGCGAGCACAGAGCTGAAGCAAGGCCTTCAGGAAAGGCAGGCTGGGCCCACACTCGCGTCTCAGAACACGGGGAGGTGTGCGTGGTCCCCAGTCCAGGCACGCCACGAAGGCCAGCGCAGGTGAAGAGATGGCAAGTCCCAGAGCCCCCGACAGGCGCAGGACAGCAGCCAGGGGCGGCTGACAGGTGAGACGCTGCACCTGGGCCCTGGCACCAGGAGCCACTGCCCCAGAGCAGGGCCACCGAGGATGACCAGGACTCTGAGCAGCATCTGCACAAAGCCAGCCCCGGTCTAGCATCCTTGGTGACCCCCTCTCTCCTGTCCCCACCTGGTGACAGCAAAGTCAGAGCATGACCTCTGCTCGGCACTCAGAAGAAAGCCTACATCCTGCACACTCTGAGGCCCCGCGGCCTGCCCCCCTCTCTCTCTGCACCCCACCTGCCTCCCAGCTGCCCCTGCGCCTTGCTCAGCATAACCCTGCCTCTGGGTCTCTGCACGCCCGTACCCCTGGCCAGGACCTCCTCTGGCCCTCCAGCATCCCTCCTCCGCACCACGTAGGTGTCAGGTTCACCTCACTCACCGCGGCCAACACCACCCATCAGCCCCTCCCCGGGCCTCTTGGCATCGCCGGTCCTCCCCCACACGGCCAGAGCCCTGCCATGGCGCCGTCTGCCTGGTCCTGCATGGGCACGGCACCCAGAGGTGCCCAGGAGATGCTCCAGGCATTTGACTGCCCTGTGAGGAGCGGGCAGGGCGGGGACCATCATGCCCAACTGGTGCGTGATGACGGGGCAGGATCCTGCAGCCAGGGAGGAGGGAGTGAGGACCTGGTCCTCCTAAGCCCTCCCTCACGCACCCAGGGGCCCCCGCCGGCTCAGCAAGACGGTGACCAGAGCACCTCGTGGGTGAACCCAGTCACCGCTCGGAGTGTCCTGGGGAGGGCAGGCTCCAACCTCAGGGATCCAGGTGGGTCTGGAAGGAGGGGGGGGGGTCTGCTTGGACCACCCACGGAGCCCCCAAGGGAGCCAGGACACACGTATGCACCCAGGGAGACCGAGGTCACAGAAGCAGAACAGAGGAAGCCAGTGTCCACACCTGCTGCTGCTCCCTCAACCAGAGCCAGGGTCCTAAACAGAGCCCGCGGTCCTGGGCGTGGGCAGCTAGGGGGTTGGGGATCCCCCCGTGCACCCCACTGCCTGGGCCTCTCTGTAACCTGTCTGCTCCCCTCCCCCAGGGACTGTGGGCAGCAGAGGGTGTCAGCCGTCACATCCTGGAGTCCCCAGCTGCAGCCCAGGGTCAGCCCCAGCCGGGGCTTGTACACTGAGGATTTCTGGAATCTTCAGCGACTTTCCCAAGGCTCCTGGCAGTGTAGACG
Organism: Graphiurus murinus; assembly: GCA_004027655.1. Lineage (NCBI taxonomy): Eukaryota > Metazoa > Chordata > Mammalia > Rodentia > Gliridae > Graphiurus > Graphiurus murinus. The sequence continues at coordinate 7,510 of PVLC010007487.1, read as the reverse complement.
GTGCTGCAGGTGGTGCTGAGGGTAGCGTATGCGCCTGCTCCTGCTGAAGTGCTTGAAGCTCTGGGACCGGTGCTTCCTGCCACCAGGCCTTTGCCTAGGTGGGGACACCTCCCAGGACCCTCCTGGCTGGACTCCATTCACTCAGATCGAAGCAGCCCACATTTATTGAGCGCCTTCTGCATACCTTGGCTGTGCTGGGGTCTAAGGGGCTGGTGGCCAGGAAGGCTCAGCTCCTGACCTGACGATAAATTCGGCCACAGTAGCCCTCACGCAGCTAGCTCTGGGACCACAACCCTGTGACTGGGTGAGGGGCAGAGAGGCCCTCAGCTGCTGGGGGGCTCCTACCCCAACTGGACCCTCCAGCACAACAAGAAGCCCTCGCCAGGTGTCTAGCCACTCCCCCGCCCCAGGGCAGAGTGTGACCCACACTTTCTGCGAAGCGTACTGGGCCCCAGCGAGCGTCAGGGCTGAGGCTGGTGGCTGTCAGCCAGGCAGGGGCAAGGCACGACCGGCTTCCCCAGGGTCCAGACTCAGCCCTGAGTCCGACAGCCTCTAACCTAACATCTCTCCCTTTTCTTTCTTTCTTTCTTTCTTTTTTTTTTTTTTTTTCCTGGTACTGGGGATTGAACTCAGAGGCATTCTACCTCCAAGCTACACCTCCAGCCCTATTTTATTCTTTATTTTGAAATAGGGTCTCACTAAGTTGCGGAGTGCCTCACTAAGTAGCTGAAGCTGGCGGCAAATCTGTGATCCTCCTGTCTCAGCCTCCCAAGTACTGGGATTAAAAGTGTGCGCCACCATGCCCAGCCCATTTCTTTTTGTTTGTTTGTTTGTTTGTTTGTTTGGAACTGGGGATTGAACTCAGGGACATTCTACCTCCAAACTCCACTCCCCAGCCCTATTTTTTATTCTTTATTTTGAAACAGGGTCTCACTAAATTGCAGAGGGCCTCACTAAGTAGATGAGGCTGGCCACGAACCTTTGATCCTCCTGTCTCAGCCTCCCAAGTACTGGGATTACAAGTGCGTGCCACCACGCCCGGCTCCATCTGTCCCATTTCAACAGCATGTCAGCACCCCAGGGTGCCCAGTCCCTGCCGGCTGGGTAGCCTAAACGCTGCAGTACCTTCTGCAGGCCTCCCTTGGCCAGTCCCTCTCACTTGATGTATTGTCACAAGGCAGGATGGCAAGGCTGAGTCCCGACATTGCCTCAAAAAACAGGGAGACCACCCCTGGGGCCCGCTGCAAGCCCCAGCCACAGTGCAGCGTGCCCCAGCAAGCAGCAGGAGACACTGGGACCCACTAGAGACCCTCCCAGCTGCTGACCTCCGCTCCTGTGCCCACAGAACGTCCACCCAGAACTGGCATGCTCACCCAGTCCAAGGTCCGCACAGAGCAGCCTGGAGCAGCCAGCTGCCCACGGGACCCCCACAGACAGCTCAAAACAGACTCCCCTGTGCGGGGGAGGGACCAGAGGAGACCCATCCAGGGAAGCCCCTGTCAGGGACGGCTTCGCCCGCAGACGCCATGGTCCTGAGCCTTCCAAAGGGAAGGGGGAGGGGAAGTAGGGCAGGAGAGAAGTGGGGAGAAACTGAGGCTGGGGGGGCTGCTCCTTGGCCTCCCGTGGCTGGCTGGACAGGGCTATCCGACCCCAGAGCAGTCCTAACTCTAGAAGGCAGGAGGCCCGGGAGGGAGCCAAGGGCACAGGACAGAGGTCCACCGGGGTCAAAGTCCCGCCCAGGGTGGAGCCGCCCCAGCCGCCCCTGCTGGCAGCGTCCGTGGGAACGGTCCCCAGGCCCCGCCTGCCACACTCAGGTCAGTCAGTGGGCACCGCCGCAGATGCCAGGACAGCTGGCCCTGTCCCCTGGGGCGGAAGTCCAGGCCCTGAGCCTGCTCTGGGATGTCCAGACTCGTGGGCGGACATGGGCAGGTCCTGGCCAGGGGAAGGGGATACAGAGGGGTCTGCAGGGCTGGGCCTGCTCATTGCACCTTGGAGCCCCCACCCTCCAGAGGCAGCACCCTGGCCCCAAATCCTTCTCCCAGACACCTCCTTGCCCGCCCCTGCCATGCCCCATGGAGTATCAGGGACTCCTGGACCCCACGTCCACCATCACATCGACCAGCTGGGCTGAAGCGGGTCCACTGGTGGGGGAGGGGAGGATGGAGAGACAGACAGACAACCCTGGTGGCCTGGTCAGCCCCTGCTCTGGCCCTGTGCAGCAGTGCCCGAGCCCCACCCAGCTCTGGCTCCCAGCTCCCTGCCCCCCATGCTCCGGCTGGGGACTCCACAGCACAGACCCCCAGGCTGCTGGCTGTCCTCACAGGCTCAGGGCCCCTTGGGAGAGCCCTTCCGGTGACTTCCTGCCAGGGAGGCCTGGGGGGAGGGTAAACAAGGCCTCCAGATGGCTTCCTGTGGCTGGGCAGCCGTGGGAACCACCGGCCAGCGGAGGCTGCTGAGGGCTGGTGGGAGAGGGGAGGCCGGTACCACCTGTCCGCACAGTGTCTGCTACAGACAGCCCCAGCCCCCTTCCTCAGCTCCCCACCTCCCAAACAAAGGGCATCACACCCCCAGGGACAAAGGGAGAAACTGAGGCACCAGCAGACAAGTCACACCACCAGCCAGCAGCAGGACCTGCTAATAACTGGTCCAACACCCCCATCAGCGTCCACCAAGAGCCAGGAGCAGGGCTGCCTGGATTCGTCCTCGCCACTCCAACCCAACAGGCCTGGTCCCTAGCACCGCCATTCCCCCAACGCCACCCCGAGCAGGACGGGCCCTGCGGCAGCTTCCCAAGGGGCAGTGGCGCAGCAGCAGCAGCACGAGGCTGAGCGTTAGACGCGTTCCCGCTGCCAGCCCCAAAGCCCAGCGGGAGCCCTCCAGGTAAGGCCGGCCCATCGGGCCCTGAGCTCGGGGAGGACCCACCTGCACCCCGTGCGCCCCTTCCTGGGACCCCCTGCGCCCTGCCTTCTGTGCTGCCCATCTCAGTACCCACGTAACTACCTGACAAGTCTCCTGTCCCACCACGACCTCACAGAGTTAGAGACAAGCGCCAGGAAGGTGACCACAGGCCCCTGCAAGTCCTGCTCAGCCTCAGGGTCCCTCTGGGGTCAGACCCACCCCTCTCTGCCTCTCCCTGTCCCCCACAGGGCCAGCGCAGGCCTAGGGGGTGAGAGCAAGACCAGGCCAGCAGCCTGCGCCCCACCCTACCACTCAGTGGCCAAGATGGCGGCAATAGAAAGATGGGCGCAGCGTCCCCAGCTGCCACGGGAACTTCGGGTGAGCCGTGAGGTGCAGCACCGCACGGGCCGGTGGGCCGGTCCTCCTGGACTTGTGCGCATGCCTGGGAGCCCGGCGCCCACAGAGCAGAGCAAGGGCTGTTTAAATTTCTACCCCAAACACACCCACAGGGGTGACGGGAACAGTAAGCATGCCTCTGAAGCAGTGTTTGTCACCCTCTCCCATGTGCGCCCCCAGGCCCAGGAGGTGCCACCACTGCAGGCCACCAGCCCAAGAGCTGCACTTCACAGGGAAACTGAGGCACCCGTGGACAGCATGTCCCGAGCCAGGAGCACTCCCCGGGTGGCCTGGCTCATTTGCATGCAGCTGGCTCAGGAGGCTGAGCTGTCCAGGGTGCCCGGCTTCTGCCTGCTCCCCGTGCTCGTGCTACAGGGACCCCTGGTTCCCTCCAAGCCTCAAGATAAGGAAACGGAGTCCCAGGAAGGGAGGGCCAGGGCAGGCCCGGGGTCACCCAGAGAGGGCACTGGGGGGAGGGGCAGCGGGAGCTCCGCCTGGCAAATCCCAGCGGGTGGGCCTCTGGGCAGCAGGCCAGGGAAGCAGTGACCCCCAGGCAGGGAGATCAAAGACAGGGGAGCATGTTTGCCTTGGCGGGGGCCCTACGGCCAGGCCGGGGGGGGGGGGGCTCCAAGCTCCAGGCAGCAGCAGACCACCCTGGGGTGCATCCCAGGAGCAGGGGCCCCCTCTCTGGGGCAGGGCGGTGGATGAGCAAGTCAGGCTCACGCCTGCCACAGCAGGACCAGGGACTCCGGGCGGGCCTGGGGGACCTGGGGGGAATCCTCCCAAACCAGCCAAGTCTCTTCCAGGAAGCGAGAGTCACAGGAGGGGCCGTCCCAAGGGAAGGGGACAGGGTAGGCCCGCTGCTGCCTGCCTGCTCACTCCAGCTGGGTTGTGGAGGGTGAGGCCCAGGCTGTGGGAACGAGCTCTGGCAGCTCCCGGGAGGGGCTGAGGACAGTGCCTCCAAGCCCTGTTCTGCAGAGGGGGAAACTGAGGCTGAGGGAAGGGCCTCCTGGTCAATGACTTGTCATCAACAAAAGCGTCCCTGGGCTACCCAGGTCTGGATGCTGGGGAGACTGAGGCAAACAGCGTAGCTAGTCCTCAGCACCCTCACCGCCGTTCCTACCTTAAAGCTCTGTTCCAGCAATAGCCTCAGCTATGGAGGCTGCTGAACTCCAGGCCCCCTGAACCCCAAATTTGAGCACCCCCCGATGCCCCATTCCCAGACCACACCCCAGGGAAGTCTGCTCCACACAGGCCGGGCTTCATCCCACTACCTCTGCATTCCAGGTCACACAGGGAATGGAAGCACAGCACTTTGCAGTCTGGGGGCTCCTAACCTCCTGTCTGGTGTCTTGCAGGGGGGTCGGGTGCACCTCAAATTGTACCAGACAATTAGGAGTGAACCCAAATTCATCCCTAGCCTGGTCCAGCCTCTGGTCTGCAGGTGCAGAACAGAGACCCAGTGGGCTTGGGTTCACCCTCAAGGGCGGCTCAGCCCCTGGTCCTGCACACACGATCCTAGCTCCTCTAGGACCCAGTGGCTGCCTCCCTGCTGCCCACCCCACCGGGCCCTGACCAGGGGCCCCGGCCTGGCCACGCACACCTCCTCTTCCTTCCTGCTCAGCCCACGTGGACATCCAGGGTCCCGGGTCCCGTCTGGGCCTCACTCACATGCCGCCAGGCACATAATAAAGATGCGTGCTCACTCGGCAGTCCCAGGACAGAGAAGGTCTTGGGTGCCAAGGCCGGACAGTCGGGCAGCAGGGGAAGCCCTGCCCAGCTCAGATCCGATTTCTGAACGACTTTCTCCTTAACTCCCTTCTGGACCCATGGGCAGAGGACACAGTATCTCACACCGGCCATCCTAAAAGGTCAGGACCTTCAGAGATAAGGACGCAGGTCCCAGAGTGGTGGGACGGGTCCGAGTCACCGAGGCACTCGGCCGGAGGACCTTGTGTCTGAGTACCCAGCCCACCCTGCCTTCGAGGCCCTCGGGGGCCCTGCACCGGGGCACATGGTTCCACCCACCCACAGTAGCACCGCCAGCCTGCCCGGAGGCACCGGGGTCACTGGGGTTTCCACCACTCCCTGGCAGAGCCCTGCCTCTTGCAGTACAGCAGAGGGACGACCTGTCCTGCTGTCACAGGGGTCTACCAGGACAGGGCTCAGGGGGAAGGCCCGGCCTCCAGCAGGCACTCCACACACCCCGGCAATCACCCTCACGGAGCCTCAGTTGCCCCACTTGGATGCACAGCTGTCGCCCCTACCTCCCGGAGTGGTAGTGGCAGAAGACCCTCTGGCCCCTGGGGAAGTAGAACAGGAACGGCTCATGCCCTGGGCAGTTAGGGTCTTTCTAGCCTGGCTTCACCTGGAACGTGGCCGGTGCACGGGGACTGCTAATTCCACCAGGCAGGGCCCTGTCGTCCTTTCCCCCGCAGATCGGGGCTGGCACAGGACAGGTGCTCACACTCTGCTGGAAGGCTGAGAAAGGAATGCCAGGTTGGCTCCTTAGAGCCCGACTGCCCACCCCTCAAAGCCCACCGCCCAGATGGTCCATTACTGACCCTTCCCAGGATGATGGGTGCAGACCCCAGGCCCAGATGGCCGGCATCCGACCCCGGCTCTCCTGCTCACACAGCAACCTGGGGACGCTGCTTTATCTGCCTCGAGACAGGGCTACAGTGTCAGTGCTAACCCCAGGGGCATGGCGCCCTGCCTGGAGGACGGAGCAGGGAAGACACACCACAGCTATGTATGGGTGAACTGTGTCACAATCCGCGGCACCACTGCCCTGGTGACAGGCCACTGCTGACTGCCGACATGGTCCCCAGGCACTGCCGAGGAACCCTAACTTCAGAGCAGGGGCCCAGAGTCCCATGCCCGGCTAGGTGGGCTTCAGCCAAGCCATGCAGGGAGGGCTCCAGGCCAGGTTAGGCGAGGGGAGGCTCGGCCTTACGTCCCTCGCCTGGGTGGCACCTGTGGTTGCAGCAATGACCAGCTCCGCTCCTTCCTGCAGCATGAGCCCCTGACACAGGCACCCCCAGATCTGGGGAGAATGCCTAGGGAGGAGCTGGGGCCAGGGAAGGCAGATGTGGGGGGAGGGGGGGCAGCAGGAGAGCTCCCCAAGACTCCTGGAGGAAACTAATACCCGAGTGCCCCCTACACACACACACACACACACACACACACACACACACACACACACGCACACGTGGTCACGGCAGGCGCTCAGCAGAGCCCTGAGCAGGTTCCGGGCACAGAGCAGCCTACTCCTTCTCTGAACGGTCTTTCCTACAACGTCCTTGGTTCCCAAGGTCGGGCCCTCAGGGTACAGACCTGAGGCACCCCATGGTGGGGGAGACACACCACCCCTTCTCCAGTGAACTCCTACTGAGCCTTCAACACCCACTCCCTTCCCCTCCCCCAACCCGCCACCAGCAGGGGCCGTCCAAGTTGCCCCAGCCTGCTCTGCCGCAGAGCAGCGTAGCGTGGGCTGTGCCATCTGTGACCCCCAGGACCCCAGCCGCCCTGCCAATAGTACAGGCTTGGAGCAGGCTCCAGGCATGAGTTTTTCCTGCCACCTGTACCCAGCCCACCCTGCAGTGCCAGCCCTGTCCAGAATACAGTACCCCCTCCTGCAGCAGAGGCTCCTGATGGTGGTCCACTGCCCACCCCTCCCCCAGCCAGTCCTGGTGGAAGGAGGGAAGGGAGCCCTACTTTTTTTTTTTTTTTTTTTTTTGCAGTACTGGGGTTTGAATCCAGGGGCATTCTACCTCCGAGCTACACCCCCAGCCCTATTTTTTATTCCTTATTTTGAAACAGGGTCTCACTAAGTTGTGGAGTGCCTCACTAAGTACCCGAAGCTGGCCGCAAACCGGGATCCTTCTGTCTCAGCCTCCCAAATGCTGGGATTACAAGCATGCATCACCACACCTGGCTGAAGGGAGCCACCCGAGTGCCCGGGCAGTGGTGGCCCACGGCCTGATCCTCACACCTATCCTGCCAGGTGCACCTACCACCACTGCTCCCATTTTACAGGGAGAAGATGCAGGAGAGGCCGGGCGTGGTGGCGCACGCTTGTAATCCCAGCATTCGGGAGGCTGAGACTGGAGGATCCGGGTTCGAGGCCAGCCTCAGCTACCTAGTGAGGCACTCCGCAACTTAGTGAGACTCGGTTTCAAAATAAAGAATAAAAAATAGGGCTGGGGGTGTAGCT